>JAEIFJ010001370.1:0-23385 GCA_018903435.1 Leucophenga varia | reverse complement strand
AATTAAATTACCATAACATTTATGGCACATTTTTTTCTTTAGATTCATAGCTATGAAATCGTAAGCGCTCTTATCTTTAATATCGTTATCTGCTTCCAACCCATCCATGCTTGTGGTGTTTCGAGTAGCGTAATGATCCAAAAATTCTTTAATCTGCTCATATAATTTTTACTTAGCTGACTCTTTCGATGTTTCATTCTCATTTGTTTTACTTAGTTCAAACGATAGTTCAGACTCTGGATTCGCCTCGTTATCTTGGTCCATAGAGAACGAACAGGTCTTCCCAAACTGCCTCGAGTTGTCCTCATTGAACGAACATAAAGAATTTTGCACAGTAGCCGCTTCTGGTTCGAGATTGTATGTATTTGAGTCTTGCACAGCAGTCGCAGTTGACTTCACAGCATTCACCACTTTAGACACATCTACTCCTGCGCTATTGTATGTATCGCTCCGATCTGCGGACTCTTTTCCCTCACCTCGTTATCTTGGTCCATACAAAACGATAAGGTCATCCCAAACGTCAACGATTTCTTTTTCTCCGGCACAATGGACGTCGTTGTGTTCTGCATAGCAGTCGCATTTAGTTTGGCTAAAAACGAATCCTCCACAGCAGCCGTTTTCAGTTTTGCTAATAACGAAAACGAGTCCTTCACAGCAGTTGCTTCCTTTTCGGATGATGATGATGTTGACTTCTTAGCATTCACCACAGCTTCAAACACAACTTCTTCAGATGTAATGGTTCCAGTAGCACCCATGTCAGAATTTAAGACTTTTGCATCATCTGGTAGCAAGACGTCTGGTTCAGCAATTAAGGTCGTCAATGTGGGATTTACAGTTTCCACTGTCTTTTCTAACATCAAGCCTCTAAGCGGGGTCTTCACAGTCGCAAGGTCTTCGCTTACTTCAAGTTCTTGTTCTTCGCCACTCATTTTTTTCCTATGTGCCACTTATTTCCGATAATTAAAATTTTCTTTTCCTTTCTTCACTTAATACTAGGTCCGTTCTCAGAAACATTAATTTAAGTACTGAACAATTTTTGTAGTTAAAAAAATCTGATATGTTTTTAACTTGTTGTAGAATGCAGTGCTTGCTTTGTTTTTTTTATACCCGTCACACACAGTGTGGAGGGTATTATCATTTTGTCAGAAAGTTTGTAACGCATTAAAGGAGACATCGTAGACCCTATAAAGTATATATATTCTTGATCAGCACGACGAGACGAGTCGATCTAGCCATGTCCGTCTGTCTGTCTGTCCGTCTGTCTTCCGTCTGTCTGTCCGTCCGTCTGTCTGTCCGTCCGTCTGTCTGTCCGTCTGTATGTATGCGTTTCATTCGCTCAGTTTTAAAGATATTGACCTGAAACTCGGAACTTAAGCTTTTCTCAGTCCTAAGCAGTTCAAGTGTCAAAATCAAAGTGCCACGCCCATTTTAAGGGGTAGCCCCCATATAAACTTACCGTTTTTTTCGGATTTTTTGTATGAAAATAGCATTTATTTATGAATGTAGTCACTCCAAGTTGGGTCCAAATACTTCTAATGTCATCCAATGTCAAATCCAAACTGCCACGCCCATTTTTAGATATAGCCCACATATAAACTTACCGCCCATTTTCGAATTTTATATCAAAATAGCTATTATTTATGAATGTAGTCACTCCAAGTTGGGTAAAAATACTTCTTATCTCATCCAATATCAAAAGCAAGGTGCCACGCCCATTTTTAGCTATAGCCCCCATACAAATTTAACGCCCGTTTTCGAATTTTATATGAAAATAGGTATTATTTATGAGAATATTCACTCAAATTTGGGTAAAAACACTTCTAATAACATCCAATAACAAAACCAAGTTGCCACTCCCATTTTGAGCCATAGTCCCCATACAAACTTATCGATTATTTTCGAACGAATGTATGAAAAGGTAATTATTTTCCAATATATATTTATAAATGTATATAAGCCACTGATGATCACACTAAACTATTCAAAGATTCGTGTGACGGGTATTTAAGCTTCGGTTCCACCGAAGTTAACGTTTTTTCTTGTTTTTCTTTAAAATTTTTTAATATATTTCTTAAAAAGTGAAACAAAAGATTTAATTGTATCTACACTTTTATAGATATTCGCTGACTCTTCTCGTATTTCTTCTTTACAATAGAATAAAACAAAACATAATTTTTATAAATGTGAATTAAGACAAGGAAAAATGTTAACTTCGGTGGAACTGAAGCTTATATACCCGTCACACGTATTTTTAAATTGTTAATGTGTTATCATCAGTGGCTTAAAAAGAACTTCGAGATGGGATGCGACGGGGTCAATGGTCTGATGCATTGGCGTGGCACTTTAATATTCAAACTTGACCTGGTCGTTGCCGAGAAAAGCTTAAGCTTCAAATTTCAAATATCTCTAATAGTCTCCTAAGAAATCGCGTTGGAATAAACAGATGGACAGACGGACAGACGGACGGACATGGTTAGATCGACTCGCCTCATCGAGCTGATCAAGAATATAAATACTCCGATGCCTCCTTTAATGCGTTACAAACTGTAGGACAAACTGATAATACGCTTCACACTATGTGTGGCGAGTATAAAAACTTTACGAATTCTTTAAAAATATTAGGAAGGTGAGTGGTACGAAGGGATTTTGTATATAGGTGTTTTAAAACTGGAATATGGAATTTTGCCATATCTTTAGATGCGGTTTTTTTTTTAGTAGCGAATCCAATTTTTGAACTATATGCTCCTTAATACATGGTAATAGGTTCATAAGAAAGAACCTCATTTTTGGCGTTCCTAGTGAACGCCAAAAAATGCTACTAACGCACTTGATTTCTCTGAGAAGAAAGACCCTTTAACATTAAACTTTTACATTAGTAGGCACATACACATATATTGAATGTGTTTTCCACAAATTGGACCATGACCAAAGGGTGCAGAGTCGAACAATTTATTTTCATAGAAATAGAAAAGTTAGGATCTTCGAAATTGGGCAAATCCAGTACTTAGTTTGTGACTTAATGAACAGTTGTATTTACAGTTTAAAATTTTGCACATACATATATAGATGAAACGACAGATTTTTTATATATTATCAATTCGACGGAGAGTTTGTAACGCATTGAGGGCAACTTCGGAGACTCCTTAAAGTATATATAAAAATTCTTGATCAACTCGACAAGACGAATCGATATAACCATCTTCGTCTGTCCGTCTGCCTGTTGCAAGGTGATTCATTCACTCAGTTCTAAAGATATTGAGCTGAAATTAAAACTTAAGTTTTTCTCAGCAAATTCAGAATGCTACGCCCACTCTGAGGTATGGGCCCATACAAATCTACCGCCCATTTTCGTGCCCATTTTATGTGTTCACCACCGATGTGCTAAGGATCGGACGACTATAACATAAAGCCCTACACGGAGCGCTTGAACTGGTTTTACGTAAAATTATCTCCGCTTCGAAAAATTTAAATGAGGTTTGACTCGGGGGTGTTCATTTAAAAAACCCCAATAGCTATTAAAACCCAAATTTTATTAGCTTTAATTAAAAAAAAATCAAAAATCGGTTAAGAATTTCGCAATCAAAAGTTAGAAATTCGCGGTCCAATCTATTTTTAGATGCATTTCTAATCGAAATTTATTAAATTCACACGGCAAACTTTGAGCAAAACTTTTAAAATTTTTTTCCGACGGTTGTACTTATATTTTCAAACACAGTACGGACGACCACTCTATATTTATTGCCGTTTATTGCTAAATTTATTGTTTGGTTTTGGTTCAAACCCATTTTCTTTCAGAAGAACTAATTTGGATCATGGTTCGAAGCAAACGATCAAAAATAATGATTTAAAACCCGTTCGGTTGAAAATCGTTTGCAGACCTAGTTAAAGGTGACGCTACGACACGATTGGGCTTAATGAACCTTTACGATGTACATAGTCAGATTTTATTATAAAGAACGCAATTGCTCAGCTTTTTAATAGAAGTTTATTGTAATTTAATTGACAACATCAGATTTATTGAAACCAGGCCAAACCACCAAAAAATTATCAGTGGTTCGGTTGAGTAGTTCTTGATACCTTTGAACCGTCGGTTCGATTCCCAAACCGATTTTATATCAAAGTCGAACCGCGGTTTTAGTTCCTTTCAATTTGTTCAAGTATATTTTATATTAAAAAAGCTTTCCGCAACAAAAACTTATAAATTTAATGAAAGTATTTACGTCAGCTTTATGCTGCATATTGGAATTTGCTGTCTTGCTTGTGATGTGTTTATTGATGATGTAAAACAATAAAAGTATTACTTAAAAGAATGACTATTGTTTTTTCATTGATTTTTTTTTAATAAATTTCTTAGTTTTCCGATATCGGCGATATTAAGGAAGATATATGGACAAACATGTTTTCAGTTTTTATTTTTTTGCTGCTCACTTTCGCCGTCGAATTAAATTACCATAACATTTATGGCCCCTTTTTTCTTTAGATTCATAGCTCTGAAATCGTAAGCGCTCTTATCTTTAATATCGTTATCTGCTTCCAACCCATCCATGCTTGTGGTGTTTCGAGTAGCGTAATGATCCAAAAATTCTTTAATCTGCTCATATAATTTTTACTTAGCTGACTCTTTCGATGTTTCATTCTCATTTGTTTTACTTAGTTCAAACGATAGTTCAGACTCTGGATTCGCCTCGTTATCTTGGTCCATAGAGAACGAACAGGTCTTCCCAAACTGCCTCGAGTTGTCCTCATTGAACGAACATAAAGAATTTTGCGCAGTAGCCGCTTCTGGTTCGAGATTGTATTTGAGTCTTGCACAGCAGTCGCAGTTGACTTCACAGCATTCACCACTTTAGACACATCTACTCCTGCGCTATTGTATGTATCGCTCCGATCTGCGGACTCTTTTCCCTCACCTCGTTATCTTGGTCCATACAAAACGATAAGGTCATCCCAAACGTCAACGATTTCTTTTTCTCCGGCACAATGGACGTCGTTGTGTTCTGCATAGCAGTCGCATTTAGTTTGGCTAAAAAACGAATCCTCCACAGCAGCCGTTTTCAGTTTTGCTAATAACGAAAACGAGTCCTTCACAGCAGTTACTTCCTTTTCGGATGATGATGATGTTGACTGCTTAGCGTTCACCACAGCTTCAAACACAACTTCTTCAGATGTAATGGTTCCAGTAGCACCCATGTCAGAATTTAAGACTTTTGCATCATCTGGTAGCAAGACGTCTGGTTCAGCAATTAAGGTCGTCAATGTGGGATTTACAGTTTCCACTGTCTTTTCTAACATCAAGCCTCTAAGCGGGGTCACAGTCGCAAGGTCTTCGCTTACTTCAAGTTCTTGTTCTTCGCCACTCATTTTTTTTCCTATGTGCCACTTATTTCCGATAATTAAAATTTTCTTTTCCTTTCTTCACTTAATACTAGGTCCGTTCTCAGAAACATTAATTTAAGTACTGAACAATTTTTGTAGTTAAAAAAATCTGATATGTTTTTAACTTGTTGTAGAATGCAGTGCTTGCTATGTTTTTTTATACCCGTCACACACAGTGTGGAGGGTATTATCATTTTGTCAGAAAGTTTGTAACGCATTAAAGGAGACATCGTAGACCCTATAAGGTATATATATTCTTGATCAGCACGACGAGACGAGTCGATCTAGCCATGTCCGTCTGTCTGTCCGTCTGTCTGTCTATCCGTCTGTCTGTCCGTCCGTCTGTCTGTCCGTCTGTATGTATGCGTTTCATTCGCTCAGTTTTAAAGATATTGAAACCTCGGAACTTAAGCTTTTCTCAGTCCTAAGCAGTTCAAGTGTCAAAATCAAAGTGCCACGCCCATTTTAAGGGGTAGCCCCCATATAAACTTACCGTTTTTTTCGGATTTTTTGTATGAAAATAGCATTTATTTATGAATGTAGTCACTCCAAGTTGGGTCCAAATACTTCTAATGTCATCCAATGTCAAATCCAAACTGCCACGCCCATTTTTTAGATATAGCCCACATATAAACTTACCGCCCATTTTCGAATTTTATATCAAAATAGCTATTATTTATGAATGTAGTCACTCCAAGTTGGGTAAAAATACTTCTTATCTCATCCAATATCAAAAGCAAGGTGCCACGCCCATTTTTAGCTATAGCCCCCATACAAATTTAACGCCCGTTTTCGAATCTTTTATAGAAAATAGGTATTATTTATGAGAATATTCACTCAAATTTGGGTAAAAACACTTCTAATAACATCCAATAACAAAACCAAGTTGCCACTCCCATTTTGAGCCATAGTCCCCATACAAACTTATCGATTATTTTCGAACGAATGTATGAAAAGGTAATTATTTTCCAATATATATTTATAAATGTATATAAGCCACTGATGATCACACTAAACTATTCAAAGATTCGTGTGACGGGTATTTAAGCTTCGGTTCCACCGAAGTTAACGTTTTTTCTTGTTTTTCTTTAAAAATTTTTAATATATTTCTTAAAAAGTGAAACAAAAGATTTAATTGTATCTACACTTTTATAGATATTCGCTGACTCTTCTCGTATTTCTTCTTTACAATAGAATAAAACAAAACATAATTTTTATAAATGTGAATCAAGACAAGGAAAAATGTTAAATTCGGTGGAACTGAAGCTTATATACCCGTCACACGTATTTTTAAATTGTTAATGTGTTATCATCAGTGGCTTAAAAAGAACTTCGAGATGGGATGCGACAGGGTCAATGGTCTGATGCATTGGCGTGGCACTTTAATATTCAAACTTGACCTGGTCGTTGCCGAGAAAAGCTTAAGCTTCAAATTTCAAATATCTCTAATAGTCTCCTAAGAAATCGCGTTGGAATAAACAGATGGACAGACGGACAGACGGACGGACATGGTTAGATCGACTCGCCTCATCGAGCTGATCAAGAATATAAATACTCCGATGCCTCCTTTAATGCGTTACAAACTGTAGGACAAACTGATAATACGCTTCACACTATGTGTGGCGAGTATAAAAACTTTACGAATTCTTTAAAAATATTAGGAAGGTGAGTGGTACGAAGGGATTTTGTATATAGGTGTTTTAAAACTGGAATATGGAATTTTGCCATATCTTTAGATGCGGTTTTTTTTTAGTAGCGAGTCCAATTTTTGAACTATATGCTCCTGAATACATGGTAATAGGTTCATAAGAAAGAACCTCATTTTTGGCGTTCCTAGTGAACGCCAAAAATGCTACTAACGCACATGATTTCTCTGAGAAGAAAGACCCTTTAACATTAAACTTTTACATTAGTAGGCACATACACATATATTGAATGTGTTTTCCACAAATTGGACCATGACCAAAGGGTGCAGAGTCGAACAATTTATTTTCATAGAAATAGAAAAGTTAGGATCTTCGAAATTGGGCAAATCCAGTACTTAGTTTGTGACTTAATGAACAGTTGTATTTACAGTTTAAAATTTTGCACATACATATATAGATGAAACGACAGATTTTTATATATTATCAATTCGACGGAGAGTTTGTAACGCATTGAGGGCAACTTCGGAGACTCCTTAAAGTATATATAAAAATTCTTGATCAACTCGACAAGACGAATCGATATAACCATCTTCGTCTGTCCGTCTGCCTGTTGCAAGGTGATTCATTCACTCAGTTCTAAAGATATTGAGCTGAAATTAAAACTTAAGTTTTTCTCAGCAAATTCAGAATGCTACGCCCACTCTGAGGTATGGGCCCATACAAATCTACCGCCCATTTTCGTGCCCATTTTATGTGTTCACCACCGATGTGCTAAGGATCGGACGACTATAACATAAAGCCCTACACGGAGCGCTTGAACTGGTTTTACGTAAAATTATCTCCGCTTCGAAAAATTTAAATGAGGTTTGACTCGGGGGTGTTCATTTAAAAAACCCCAATAGCTATTAAAACCCAAATTTTATTAGCTTTTATTAAAAAAAATCAAAAATCGGTTAAGAATTTCGCAATCAAAAGTTAGAAATTCGCGGTCCAATCTATTTTTAGATGCATTTCTAATCGAAATTTATTAAATTCACACGGCAAACTTTGAGCAAAACTTTTAAAATTTTTTCCGACGGTTGTACTTATATTTTCAAACACAGTACGGACGACCACTCTATATTTATTGCCGTTTATTGCTAAATTTATTGTTTGGTTTTGGTTCAAACCCATTTTCTTTCAGAAGAACTAATTTGGATCATGGTTCGAAGCAAACGATCAAAAAATAATGATTTAAAACCCGTTCGGTTGAAAATCGTTTGCAGACCTAGTTAAAGGTGACGCTACGACACGATTGGGCTTAATGAACCTTTACGATGTACATAGTCTGATTTTATTATAAAGAACGCAATTGCTCAGCTTTTTAATAGAAGTTTATTGTAATTTAATTGACAACATCAGATTTATTGAAACCAGGCCAAACCACCAAAAAATTATCAGTGGTTCGGTTGAGTAGTTCTTGATACCTTTGAACCGTCGGTTCGATTCCCAAACCGATTTTATATCAAAGTCGAACCGCGGTTTTAGTTCCTTTCAATTTGTTCAAGTATATTTTATATTAAAAAGCTTTCCACCAACAAAAACTTATAAATTTAATGAAAGTATTTACGTCAGCTTTATGCTGCATATTGGAATTTGCTGTCTTGCTTGTGATGTGTTTATTGATGATGGAAAAAAAAAAAAGTATTACTTAAAAGAATGACTATTGTTTTTTCATTGATTTTTTTTTTAATAAATTTCTTAGTTCTCCGATATATTTAGAATTTTTGACAAACTTTTCAGTTTTTTTTTTTTGCTGCTCACTGAGTTGAAAAAAAGTTTTGATGAAAAATCTTTTATTTTCTAAAAATTCATATCTATCTTTAAAAATTGTTAAAAAAATTTTTCGGTCAAAAATTCTATCAAAATTTTTTTTTAAAGATTTTAATTGATGCTTTTACCATGATACTTTAAAGATACACCTATGAAATTTTCAGGAGATATTCCTTTGTTTGTCTACTTTGACACATAAAATTTTCAAAGTAATCGATTTGGTGGAACATATTTTTAAAAATTAAAAACCAAAAATTAGTCTTTTTCCTATGATAGATTTCACATGCTAGCATTGCCAGCGCTCAAAAACAAGTACCATGCACATACGCATATTGCGCTCTCACTCTCTCTCTTTATGTTCTCAGCGTTCTTTGACTTCTTCATATTTTATACCCCGGACACGCGTGGTGTGAACGAAAAGGATTCATATTAGGATTAAATGATCGTACGCTTACATTTTATTATGTTAAAAAATATAAAAAATGAATTAAAAAAGCAGTTTTTGAAAAGTAATAAAATGTAAGCGTACGATCATATAAAAAGGAGTCGCATATCACAAATATCTATGAATGAAAAACAGGTATATTTTTTCTAATACATATATTCTCAATGAATCCTTTTCGTTCACACCACGCGTGTCCGGGGTATAAAATATGAAGAAGTCAAAGAACGCTGAGAACATAAAGAGAGAAAGAGAGTGAGAGCGCAATATGCGTATGTGCATGGTACTTGTTTTTGTTGCTGGCTAATAAAAAGAAATACATTTTTTGACATAATTAATTATTTGTTTAATATATTTGTTTAATATATATATCGAACCTCATTTAAGGATATTCAATATCGTTGGGGGCACTTTTTACATGAAAATCCGGCTACACCCTTTTAGCAAAATATCTTTAAAAATAAGTGATTAATCGCATAGCAACAAATAAACAGACGGACAGGCGAACGGATGGACAGACAGACGGACATGGCTAAATCAGTTCGACGCTTCACGCTGATCAAATATATAGATACATACTTATTAATTAAGAAACAGAAAAAAAACGAAACATTTGGTCGTTACGGGTCAATTTTTAATTTAGATTCAGACAGTTGTTGTTGCTTTTTCTAGTGATGTGAGTTTTGCAGCAGCCGATTTTGGCTTTGATGCAACTCTGAGCTTAACGCTGGGTTAAACAGTGATGCCATTTTAGCTGTCTGTTTTCCCATTCGCACTCAAGCATGGTAAACTGTACAGAAAATTAAAACAACAGACTATGTGTGCGTGAAAAAGAGAAAAAAGAAAGCTTAAATGGCATCAGTGGGGTTAAAATGAAACCCAGGTTTATCTTCTTTTTTTTTTTTTTTGTATGTGTTTTAACAGTTGAAACCCTGGGGTTCGCAGTTAACCCAAACCCAGCTTATTCATAACGGGATATAAGACTAGCAGTATTATCAGTTTGTCGGAAAGTTTGTAAAGCATTTAAGGAGCCATCGGAGATCCTATTAAGTATATACATCAGCCCAATGAGACGAATCGATTTAGCCATTTTAGGTAAAACCACTTCTTCTTTCATCCGATATGAGAACGATCGGACCAATGACCTCACAAAACACTTTTGCGGAATATTATCTACAAATCTGATGATAATGCATAAACTATTACTGTACCACATTTTCAAGGTCATTTAATGTAAACTCTTCGAGTTCAGATCTTGAAAGTCCTTATCGAAGCAAGCTAAGCCCCAATTGTGTTTTTCTAGTTTAGTTCGTATTCACGTTTTATCGTATCATTATCGAAATTAAGTTTTTATTTTATGTATTGCACTTTGTATTAAAAGATTCGTGTGACGTGTATTTGAGCTTCGGTTCCACCGAAGTTGTCGCTTTTCTTGTTTTAATTTTAGTTGTGTTTGTCTGCGAGATATTTATCCACCGATCTGCTAGGACTATTGGCTGTTTATATATTACTTAACGCATACAATGGGTATAACTTACGAAAAATCATAGGCAGATTTCTGTATCCACAAACAGTTTGCTATCCCTTAATACCTCATAGAGTGAATAGAGTTAAAATTTTGTAAATATCTATATTTGCAACGCCAATAAGTAAGATTGGGCGACCAAAGCGGTCTATGTGTATCTGTTTGCTGCTTTTTTAAAACTTCATATCAACACTAAACGATAGTATTTCTTAAAACAACTGAAAGATATACAATATTTGTACCTAATTTGCTCATGACAACTAGGTCGAATAAAGAAACCATCAAAGAAAATATAAAACTTGAAGTAATTCGTACCCAAAATACAACAATATAATTATACAATTTTAAGTTTTGTTGCCTAATACAGGGTGTCCCAGAAGATAACCTTAAAATAAAGTCAAATCGACAGCTGATAATTTAGGGTTAGTAAAAATGAAGCGATACACGACAGAACAACATGTCAATATTTTTTAACAATATTTCAAAATTAATAAAAGTCTGGCGGCCGAAGCTCGAAAATTTCATACAAAATATGGTCGGAATAATGTTTAAACTTCGTCAACTGTGGAGAGATTAATTGAACAATTTCGGGAGACAAAATCCGTTGTAGACGCCAAATAAACTAGTCGTACAAAAACAAGTCGTTCAAACGACAATATTGAAGCAGTGCGTGAGAGTGTCGGTGACAATCCAGGAACCTCAATTCGGCGTCGTGGACAAGAATTGGAAGTTTCAAGAAGCTCTCTACAGCATAAACTCACTAAAGATTTGTGTCTCCATGCTTACAAAATTCAATTAACACAACAACTCAAGCCTAATGACCATGCACAGCGAAGAGAGTTTGTTGAATGGATAATTGAGCAGCAACAAATGGAAGCGGATATCTCGAGCAAAATTATCCTAAGCGACGAAGCACATTTTCACCTTGATGGGTTTGTTAATCGTTAAAATTACCGCTTTTGGGGTCCTGACAACCCACATGTGATTGTCGAAAAACAAATGCATCCACAACGAGTCAATGTTTGCTGTTTTTTTGGGCTGGAGGCTTATTTTGTAAGAAATTTTCGAACTGTGACCGCCAAATTTTCATTATTTTTGAAAAATTTGTTTAAAAATAAAAACACGTTGTTTTGTCGTGTAGCGCTCTTTTTTTACTAACCCTAAATTATCAGCTGTCGATTTGATTTTATTTTAAGGTTGTCAAAACTTTACTGCATAAATGGCAGCAAATTCAAATATTGCATAACTTCTGGGACACCCTGTAGAATCGGAATATATATTTTCCTTTCGTTACCATTGCAAAGGAGATCAATGCCATATTAAAAACAAGAAAAAACGTTTACTTCGGTGGAACCGAAGCTTAAATACCCGTCACACGAATCATTGAATAGTTTATGTGTGATCATCAGTGGCTTTTTTGAAAATAATGACTTTTCATACATTTGTTCGAAAATAATCGATAAGTCAGTCGTCGACTAAACCTCGAATCGATCGGTTGTGTTTTCATTTGTTAATCGCAGTTTAGCTCAAAGCTTATCTATTCTTCAAACACACTCTCTTTTTCGCCTCTCTTCTTTTGTTCTTAAAAAAAAAAAAAACAGTAAGTAAAAACTGTAATTTCGTAACACCGCGACATGCCCGCCGGGCACAATAGACAAGGGGCTAATCGTTTTGCCATGCTTGACGACAGCCCTAAAACCAAACGAAAAAAAACCTTCCCCTCTATCGGTGGCCTTCCCGGAGCTCCCAGCACCCAACCTACCAAACCCAAAATACTTGGTGATGTCAACTATTGATGCAGAAAAACCTCTCTCTTCGTACTCATGCTTTGCAGTTGATAGAGCAATCAAAATAATATCTCCGAAAATATTAAAAAATTAATCAAATGCGTGATGGCAATTTGCTAATCTTCGTTGAAAATACAACAATAGCAGAAAAATTTATAGCAGCTAAAGAACTCCATGGTATTTGCCAAATAAAAACTGTATACCATAAAAACCTAAACCAATGTAAAGGTACAGTTTATGCACCATACCTCAACAACGTTTCAAACGAAGAAATAGTCCAAGAGCTTAAATCTCAGGGAGTCGTCGATATTTATAAATATTCTAGGCAAATTAACGGCAAAGAAACTCCAACAGGTGTGGTTCAACTCACATTTAATTTGTACAATCTACCAAAAAAATTGAAATTTCATGGCACGTCGCTCGGGTGAAAGAATATATCCCAAACCCCATGAGGTGCAAAAAATGCCAAATATTGGGACACACAGCTAAGTATTGTAAAGGCGTAACCACCTGCGATCCATGCGGCCTTCCAGCCCATCTACCGATCGCATGTACTCGTATATACTGCATAAATTGTCACAGGGAACACGCGGCCAGCAGCAGAGAATGTCCAAAATATAAAGACGCTCAAGAAATACTAACGATAAAAACCAAAGAAAAATGTACCATGTATGAAGCAAAATCAAAATATTACAAGCAACATTTAAACCCCACATTGAACACAAAAAAACTTACTCCGAAGCAGCCGCTACGAAAGAATTTACAGCAACAACAAAAGTAATATCTTCCAACTCAAAGAATCAAAACGACTCAAAAAACAAAACCAATAATACTCGCAGTGTAGCGTTTGACTTTACAAACACAGACTATGCAAAAACAATCAAAGACAAAAGCTTAAACAAAACAAAATCGAATCCGCACAAGATTACAAACAACTCAAAACTCGAAGACACAATAACAACAAGCGACTCAGAATTTGACGAATACTACAAAAAAGAAATAAGAACAAATAAATCACTCAATCAACACAACTCAACTCTCTCTGATACAGACAGTAATGGAAGAGACGTTGGGTTATGATAAAATCAGTCTCCCAGCCTTCCCCCTTACTCCAGCGATCGCCTTCGATGCAAATATGCATTGAAGTGTAGTATAGCGGGATAGCGGGAGGAGCCTAATTATAAAGAGATTATACAAATATATACCACAACAAGGCCAATTTTATGTTTAATTCTCCAACATTATGACACTTAACTTATTGCAATGGAACATTAACGGTTACAAAGATAAATACCATAATCTCTCTCTTTTAATTAAAAAATTCAAACCTCAGATAATAGCTCTACAAGAAACCCATCTCACCAACAACGACACAACAGTCCATGCACAAAACCAATACTTACTATATCAACAAAATGACATAGATATACAAACGCGCAAAGGCAGTAGAGGAGTAGCACTACTTATCTCTAAAAACATCGAACACAAAATATTAAACTGTCAATCAAAAGTATTAGCAATAGCTGCACAAATTCAATCCAAAATCCCTTTTGTAATAATTAATATATACATTTCTCCAACCGAAAAGTTTGTTGAACAGGACCTACACGACTTGATAAACAGCTTCAATAAGCCAGTAATGATATTGGGTGACATTAACGCCTGGCATACATTGTGGGGATCACCTTCAGGTAACCAAAGAGGAAACGTTTTTGCAAATTTTATTCAGAACAGTAATCTAATTGTCCTGAATGATGGCAATCACACACACCACTCAACACACAACACCTTCACACATATAGACGTAACTTTATGCGCTCCACCGCTTAATTTAAATGCCTCCTGGTCGACTTGTAAAGACCTTTTATGGAAGTGATCATTTCCCAATACGCATACAATTATTTCCCCACAACAACCGCCCAGATAGGTCATAAAGAAAAAAGGTATAAGCTTCACTTAGCAAAATGGGAACTTTTTTCAGGAAAGTGTCAAGGAACAATCACAAAAACTTACGGTAACAGATAACACAAATCAGTCTGCAGCTAAATTACTTAAAATAATAAAGACATCTGCGAACAAAGCAATACCCATACACAACCCAAATAAAATCAGAAAAAAAGCCCATATACTGGTGGAATTCGGAACTAGAAGAATTAAAAAGGAAAAGTTTCAATGCCTTAAGGTGTTAAGAAAACACTTAAGCACAGAAAACATGCTAAAATACAAAAGAGCAAACGCAAGGTTTAAATACGTGGCTAAAATAGCTCAAAAAAAGACCTTCGCTAAATTTACTGAAGACATTAACCCTAGAACAACCACCAAAGTGCTCTGGGACAAAGTTCACATTATTCATGGTATCAGGAAAAACACGTACATTCACACAATCGAAACCGAGTCAGGCAACACCTCAGATTCTACAAAAATAGCTAATGCATTTTGTAAATCCTGGTCTGAATACTCAAAAGACACAAACTTCTCAGACGCATTTATACAAAATAAAAACCAACACACTAGCATTAACACCCATCACATACACCCCCTAAAAATAGAGCTAAAATCATCGAAAATCCCATTACACTTCTTGAACTGCAATCATGTCTCAATGGCCTTAAGGGATCCACACCGGGATATGACAATATCACTTACTAAATTTTAAAAAATCTCCCACCAATTGCCATAAATAAACTCTTAGAACTCTACAATAGAATCCTAGACACTAGCACCATCCCCCAACAATGGAAAATAGCAACAATTATACCCATTAACAAACCCAATAAACCAAAACACTTATTGAACGGGTACCGCCCAATATCCCTGCTCACTTGCTTTTCAAAACCTTTAGAAAAAATAATCTCAAAGAGAATCATGTGGATGATCAGCCAAGAAAACCTTCTTTCTCCTAACCAATACGCATACAAGCCAAATAGATCTACCACAGAACCACTCCTGATCTTAGACAACTATATCTGCAACAATCTCGCCACAAGAAACCATACATCCATTCTCTCAATCGATATGGAAAAAGCATTTGACAGAGTTGGAGCCCACTGCATTATACAACAGCTATATGAATGGAAATTCGGTCCAAAATTATTAACTATATTCGCAGCTACCTCAACAACCGCAGAATGCGAGTTAAAGTCAACAATACCCTGTCAAACGAGATGAAACTTGAAAACGGCATCCCACAAGGATCTCCACTGTCGGTCACACTCTTTCTCATTGCATTCAACCAATTAAGTCATCTAATCAATCAAAACAAATTTTTCCACTCACACAATGTACGCGGACGATCTCTGCCTCATCTTCAAACCAAATTCCGGATATCAAACCCAGATTAACAATATATTTACGAAAATACACCAATGGTGCAATAACACTGGCACTAAAATATCAGTTGAAAAATCTACACACCTTCATTTATGTAAAAAACACAAATGCACTAACATAGGAAATTACGATTAACAATCAAAACATACCAAAAACACAGAACCATAAAATTCTAGGCTTAATTTTTGACAATAAGTATAATTTTACTGAACATGTTATTACTTTAAGAAAATCATTGAATAATAGACTCAATATCATTAAATGTTTAAGTAGTATTAAGCTTAAAAAGTAATACAACATCTCTCATTAACATAACAAAATCCATAATACTTCCCAAAATTGATTACGGCCTTTTAGCATATATGGTAAAACAAATAAAACTAACCTTCAAAAATTATCCAGACCCTACCACTCCTCTATCCGACTTTCCCTAGGCGCACTTCCCAACTACCCCAATAAAAAATATGCTGGCAGAAACTGGACTACCAGACTTAAACACTAGATTCCAATGGAGCATCAACAGAAATATAAAAAGCATCATAAACACACAAGGATCATCATTACACAATGTGCTTACTAAACAACTTCAAAGGAGTAGAACCGTCAAAAAACCCTCAAGCCTTGAAATTATGATTAAAAAAGCGGAAGCTCTTGGCATAATCTTAGCACCATCCAAAAAATACTAAGAAAAATTTCCACCATGGACAATCAATAGTAACTCCATTATGCTTGACCTTGCGGAACACAAAAAGGACATAACAACAAACGAAACATACAAAAAAAGCTATTATAAAATCAGTCATGATTATAAGTCATGGACATTTCTATTCACTGACGCCTCAAAAACAGAGTTTACTACAGCCTTCAGCGTAGTTACCGAGGACAACAAAATAGTAAAATCTGCTATTACACCTGGTCACACCTCCATATTCACAGCAGAAGCAGAAGCGATACTCAGCGCGGTAGAGCTCGCAGATAAAACAAAGAAAACAAAACACATTATCTGCACAGACTCACTCTCCACACTTCTAGCAATTAACAACCCTAACAAAAAACGAACCCACAATTAATAAAATACGAGACAAAATCATCACAAATCAAAAAAATTAAAAATACTATGGACACCTGGACACGTTGGAATTAAAGGAAATGAACAACCAGACGCAGCAGCAAAAAACGCTGCACGATCCCCATTACACTTGCACAACACCAACAATAAAAAAGATATAAACAAACTAACCAATTTAAACACCAAAGAAATGCTAAAAACAATCTGGAATGAACATACACACTACTACAAAGGCATTAATCCAACAAGAGAGCCATCATGCATCCCAGTAGTAACAAACAGGAAGGATGCAATTATATACACAAGATTCAGACTTGGACATACAAAACTTACACATGAGCATATTTTTAACAAAGCACCCCCACCTATCTGTCCATACTGCAATAAATTCACACTAACTACAAAACATCTCATCTTCCAATGCCAATCAATTACTAATCTTTGAACCTCCATGAATATCCCCACACTTAATCTCCTTATAGCTGAAGTCAACCACCTCAATATAAAAAACTTCATTAAAATTATGAAAAAATTAAATATTACTATGTAAATATAATACAACTTAGCCTGAAGGCCTCCGTTGCTCTGGCTTCATAAAATGTAATTTAGAATTAATTCTGTCTTACAGTTTACTAATAATAATAATAATAATAATCGATAAGTTTGTATGGAGACTATAGCTAAAAATGGGTGTGGCACCTTGGTTTTGATCTTGTAGTGGTCCCCTTCCGCTTACACAAAATTTTAAAACATTTAAAGCACAAACATTTTTTTTATCTACAATGTAATACTGAAATTTATATATCATTTCTTTTTATTTGTCATTTTAAAAAGAAAATTTATTTTTATTTTTTTTTTTAATATAAATATACTAATTTTGTTAGTCATATTATTTTTTTTTTTGATGCAAGAATTCAACAATAATTATTTTTAATTTTTTTTCCATGACATATATACAACATATGGTGCGGTGAAAAATGTATAAAAAAATAAGTGAGACAAAATTATATATATATATAAAGAAAAAAAAAATCATTACAGCGCCTAATGTTTATAACTATATTTTTTTTCCTTTCTAAAGTGTTTAAAATGCGCAAAAACTTAAATTAAACGAATTTCGTACAAATGAAAAAAATATACAATTGAGTGAGTGATTGAAAAAAAGTAATTTAAAAGAAAGTGAAAAGAGAGTTATATTTAATTTATTGAAGTTGTTGTAATGATGTAAATTTATTTATTTGCGATCGTTTTAAATTTTCTAAGACCATTACGCATGCGTTTGAACGTAAGCTTTTATAAATAACGTAACTTATCATAACGTAAAGCCACTCTCTTTTACAATCTCTGTTAAATATTGTATAACGTTAACAGCACAGTACATCGTCAGCATGGAAGTACTTCTTGCGTTGGATGAGATCATGTAAGTTTGCTCTTCATTACCATTACATTTTTTTCTCCCTTTCACCCGCTCAATTCAATTTGTTGATAAGCATAAATCAATTTTTTATAATTTTCGTTCGCGTTCGTTTTTTTATTACTCACGTGCATCGCTTTAATTTAAAGGTTAAGCATATGATCGCGATACCCTATATTTCGAATTTTAATAAGACTTATCCGAATTTTTATACCCTGTACCCAAAGGGTAAAAGGGTATATTAAGTTTGTGCGAATGTATGTAACAGACAGAAGGAGGCAAGATAGACCCTATAAAGTATATATATTCTTGATCAGCATTGGAAGGGGAGTCGAACTAGCTTTGTCTGTCTGTCCGTCCGTCCGTCCGTCTGTCCGTCTGTCATGCTGTCTGCCGTATGAAAACGATTATTTCGGAGACTATAAGAGGTAGAGCTTTCAAAATTGAAACTTAGACTCTCCTAGGCCGTCAAGTGTGCACTTACAAACGGTTTTTCTCTAGACCCATTTTAAGGAGTACCCCCCATACAAATGTACCCTAAAATTCTTTGGGTTTTTGCATAAAAACGTCATTGTTTTTTATTTTAGGAAGTTCAAATTTAGTAAAAGTTATGTCTATGATAGTCCCAATAAAATATCCCAATATGGATAGGACCAACAAAATTTTAGGTATAGCCCCATAAAATTACTTTCAAATTTTTGATTTTTACATAAAAACGTCATTGTTTTTTATTCTAGAAAATTTGAATTTAGTATAAAATATGTCTATGATAGTCCCAATAAAATATCCCAATATGGGTAGGACCAACAAAATTTTAGGTATAAACCCAATCAAAGATATACCCGATTTTTAAGTTTTTCATGTGAAAATCAATTCAAAGATGGATGGGGAAGTAAAATATAACCTAACTTAAGGTACATATAGATTGGGTACAGGGTATCTTGCAGTCGAGCATACTCGACTTCAGCGTTCTTTCTTGTATTATTTTTATTTGCCAAATTAATTAAATATTTTTTTTTTAATGTTATAAATTGTTCAACAAATTTAATTATTTTTTTGTTTAATAATTTAATTTGCTTATGAATATTTTATTGATTTATTTTTCGTGTCGGTACTTTTTTGAAAGAAATATTATTAATTTTTTTTTTTTTTTTGAAGTCTTATATTTATTTTTGAACATGCACTTATAAAATTTTTATATACTTTTTTTTATTATATAATTTGAAAATTAATAACTAAATATAAAAAATTAAAATAAAATGAATAATATAACATAATTATTATTATAATTAATAAAATCTTGCAATCCAATTGTTTAATCTTTTTTTTTTTTTTGTTTGTTTGTTTATTTGGTAGCTTATAGTGATTTAAGTCGAATTTTGAATATTTCTTGTAATAATTGTTAATTTTTAATTTTAAAATGAATTCCAATTAAATTTATTTAAAAATGAATTTCGCTATGCGTTTTTAGTAATTCGAGTAGATGATTTTGAGAAGCCCAGATTTCAAGGTGATCGATGAAAATTTGTGACCAAGGTTGGGTGGGCATCATTCTACTGCAATTACATCTGCGAGTAGCAATTCTTTTTCTGTATTTTGTATCGTGTCTTCCTATATCCCTTTATAGTTTTTTTCCGTTAATTTTTTTTTATAGCCGCCGCACATAGTGTGAAGGGAAAGTTTGTAACGCATTGAAGGAGACGTCGTAGACCCCATAAAGTATATATATTCTGGATCAGCTCGATGAGACGAATCGATTTAGCCATGTCCGTCTGTCTATCCGTCTGTCCGTCTGTCTGTCCGTCTGTCTGTCTGTCTGTCCGTCTGTTTATTTCTTCGCATTTTTTTTGATGAAGATATATAGATATTACGCCGAAATTTGGAACTTAAGCTTTTCTCAGCAACGACTACTTTGTATGTTAAAACCAAGCTGCCACGCCCATTTTTAGGTGTAGCCCCCATACAAACTTACCAAAAATTTTCGAATTTTTGTATTAAAATAGGTATTATTTATGCATGTATCATCTCCAAATTGGGTAAAAACTCTTCTTATGTCATCCAAAATTGAATCCAAGGTGCCACGCCCATTCCTAGGTATAGCCCCCATACAAATTTACCTCACATTTTCGAATTTTTTTATGAAAATTGGTAAAATTTATGAATATATTCACTCAAAATTGAATAAAAACACTTTTAACGACATCCGATATCAAAAACAAAGTACCACGCCCATTTTTAGGTGTAGCCCCCACACAAATTTACCGCCCCTTTTCCAATTTTTATTGAATAAAAATTGGTGTTATTTATGAATTTATTTACTCCAAATTGGGTAAAAACACTTCTTTTATCATCCAATTACAAAACCAAGATGCCACGCCCATTTTTATGTATAGCCCCCATACAAACTCACCGATTTTTTTTTTACTTTTGTACGAAAAATCCATTTTTTTTGTCTATATATTTATAAATGTATATAAGCCACTGATGATCACACATAAACTATTCAAAGATTCGTGTGGCGGGTATTTATGCTTCGGTTCCACCGAAGTTAACGTTTTTCCTTGTTTTTTTTGTTTATTGCACGCATTATAAATATACAATAATATTAATAAAAACTATAGTAGCACCACAACATCTATATAAATTCAATTATGGATTGAAGAACCCATCCTGATTGCCAACGAGCAGAGCTGAATAGCGTGCCCCATAATTTTGAATTTGCAAGAACACCAGCAACATTGTGTTCATTATACCGTGTATGTTACAGTCTTGGATGTCATTAGAAGTGTTTTTACTCAAATTTGAGTGAATAGTTTCATAAACAATACCTATTTTTATACAAAAATTCGATCATGGGCGGTTAGTTTGTATGGGGGCTATAGCAAAAAATGGGCGTCGCAGCTTGGATTTGACATTGGATGACATTAAAAGTATTTTTACCCAACTTGGAGTGACAACATTAATGAATAAGAGCTATTTTCATACAAAAAAAACAGAAAAAACGCTAAATTGTATGGGGCTATACTTTAAAATGGGCGTGGCACTTTGATTTTAACACTTAAACTGCTTATGACTGAAAAAAGCTTAAGTCCCGAGTTTCATATAAATATCTTTAAAACTAAGCGAATGAATCGCATAAATACAGACAGACAGACTGACAGACGGGTCGTGCTGATCAAGAATATATATTCTTTGTAGGGTCTACGACGTCTCCTTTGAGGCATTACAAACTTTCTGACAAAATGATAATACCCTTCACACTATGTGCGGCGGGTTTAAAAAACCGGTGGATGAGCAACCATGCTCAAGTATACCTAGCAAAATACGCAGTTGGATGGGCAACACAAACTTCCATTGTCATTCTCTGAGGCAATGTTGTTGGAGGAAAATGTAAATGTATTATTTATTATTACTAATGACATAATAATATTTCCTATGTTTCGCTATTAGTCGTACAACTTAAATACCCAAAAGGAAGTAGTCCATCAATTGAACAACAACTTCACTATATCATGTAAATAATGTAAATAATAATAATACCAATAACAATGAAAATATTACATTTAATTCCACGATCATTTACTTAATTTTTAAAAAAAATCAAAAAAAAATGTTTAAATGTACAACGTTGACAAGATAGCATTTGTAAACATTTAAAAATGAATAATCCACTTAACTCGTGCTTTTTGAAGCTCAATACAACATAAAAATAATCTAGTTTCATATGAAATTTGCAACAGATTGAAAGTATACTAATTGTTTGAATAAAAACAACTATGCTCTCGTTAATGGTTTAAAAAAAATTTTGTTTTATGTACTGCCAGCAGCACAATGGCCTTTTTCCGAAAAAGCTGGCCAAAAAAGTAAAAATAGTTATGAAAAAAAAACAATATGGTGTCTATGTGTAATTGGGTATAATAGCAAGTCAAAGTTGTTGGAAATTTACTCGTAAAGTTTTGTTACTTCGAATTTAAGCCCTTTGCTAAAATACATATATTTCCAAAAATAACAGTTTTAAAATATTTATTTTTAGTAATTGCAATGAAAGGTATATGAAACGTGTTCGTTATGTTAATTTTCGCCAATGAAGTGTGCGTCGTTTAAAAGTTGATGTGAAACATATCCGTTCATGACGATTTTTTACGTATGCAATTATCACAGTAAACTTTTTTATACCCGTCACATATAGTGTGAACGGGTATTATCATTTCGTCCGAAAGTTTGCAACGAATGGAAGGAGACATCGGAGACCCTATAAAGTATATATATTCTTGGTCAGCTCGATGAGACGAATCGATTTAGCCATGTCCGTCTGTCTGTCCGGTTCGTCTGTCTGTCTGTTGCGATGGCTTTTACTCGAAAAGTTTTAAAGATATTGACCCGAAACTCGAAACTTAAGCTTTTTGTGCTCCTAGTTAATTTGTAGTTCCAGAACCAAGGTGCCACGCCCATTTTAAGGTATAGCCCCCATACAAACTTTACCGTTTTTTCGGATTTTTCTATGAAAATAGCTATTATTTATGAATGTAGTCACTCCAAGTTGGGCACAAGTACTTTTAATGTCATCTAATGTTAAATCCAAGCTGACACGCCCATTTTTACCTATAGCCCCCAATACAAACTTACCGCCCATTTTCGAATTTTATATGAAAAAAGCTATCAATTAAGAATGTAGTCACTCCAAGTTGGGTAAAAATACTTTTATGTCATCCAATGTCAAATCCAAGCTGCCACGCCCATATTTAGCTATAGACCCCATACAAATTTACAGCCCATTTTCGAATTTTTGTATAAAAATAGGTATTATTAATGAGAATATTTACTCAAATTTGAATAAAAACACTTCTTATGACATCCAATAACAAACCAAGGTGCCACGCCCATTTTTAGCCATAGTCCCCATACAAACTTATAGATTATTTTCGAACAAATGTATGAAAAAGTAATTATTTTCAAATATACATATATTTATAAATGTATTTGA
>JAEIFJ010000137.1:0-11937 GCA_018903435.1 Leucophenga varia | reverse complement strand
GCTGGCTGGCTAGCTGGCTGGCTAGCTAGGCAGCTGGTGGCTGGCTGGGCTGGCTGGCTAGTACAGCTGGTGGCTGGCTGGCTGGCTGGCTAGCTAGTACAGCTGGTGGCTGGGCTGGCTAGGCTGGTGGCTGGCTGGCTGGCTAGCTAGTACAGCTGGGGCTGGCTGGCTGGCTGGCTAGCTAGTACAGCTGGTGGCTGGCTGGCTGGCTAGCTGAGCTGGTGGCTGGCTGGCTAGCTAGTACAGCTGGTGGTGCTGGCTGGCTGGCTGGCTGGCTAGCTAGTACAGCTGGTGGCTGGCTGGCTGGCTAGCTAGTACAGCTGGTGGCTGGCTGGCTGGCTAGCTAGTACAGCTGGTGGCTGGCTGGCTGGCTGGCTAGCTAGTACAGCTGGTGGCTGGCTGGCTGGCTGGCTAGCTAGTACAGCTGGTGGCTGGCTGGCTGGCTAGCTAGTACAGCTGGTGGCTGGCTGGCTGGCTAGCTAGTACAGCTGGTGGCTGGCTGGCTGGCTGGCTAGCTAGTACAGCTGGTGGCTGGCTGGCTGGCTAGGCTGGTGGCTGGCTGGCTGGCTGGCTAGCTAGTACAGCTGGTGGCTGGCTGGCTGGCTAGCTAGTACAGCTGGTGGCTGGCTGGCTGGCTGGCTGGCTGGTAGCTAGTGCAGCTGGTGGCTGGCTGGCTGGCTAGTACAGCTGGCTAGCTGAGCTGGTGGCTGGCTGGCTGGCTGGCTAGCAGCTGGTGGCTGGCTGGCTGGCTAGCTAGTACAGCTGGTGGCTGGCTGGCTGGCTGGCTAGCTAGTACAGCTGGTGGCTGGCTGGCTAGCTAGTACAGCTGGTGGCTGGCTGGCTAGCTAGTACAGCTGGTGGCTGGCTGGCTGGCTAGCTAGTACAGCTGGTGGCTGGCTGGCTGGCTAGCTAGTACAGCTGGTGGCTGGCTGGCTGGCTAGCTAGTACAGCTGGTGGCTGGCTGGCTGGCTAGCTAGCCTGGTGGCTGGCTGGCTGGCTGGCTAGCTAGTACAGCTGGTGGCTGGTGGCTGGCTAGCTAGTACAGCTGGTGGCTGGCTGGCTAGCTAGTACAGCTGGTGGCTGGCTGGCTGGCTAGCTAGTACAGCTGGTGGCTGGCTGGCTGGCTAGCTAGTACAGCTGGTGGCTGGCTGGCTGGTGGCTGGCTGGCTAGTACAGCTGGTGGCTGGCTGGCTGGCTGGCTAGCTAGTACAGCTGGTGGCTGGCTGGCTGGCTAGCTAGTACAGCTGGTGGCTGGTGGCTGGCTGGCTAGCTAGTACAGCTGGTGGCTGGCTGGCTGGCTAGCTAGTACAGCTGGTGGCTGGCTGGCTGGCTAGTACAGCTGGTGGCTGGCTGGCTGGCTAGCTAGTACAGCTGGTGGCTGTGGCTGGCTGGCTAGCTAGTACAGCTGGTGGCTGGCTGGCTGGCTGGCTAGCTAGTACAGCTGGTGGCTGGCTGGCTGGCTAGGCTAGTACAGCTGGTGGCTGGCTGGCTGGCTGGCTAGCTAGTACAGCTGGTGGCTGGCTGGCTGGCTGGCTAGTCTGGTGGCTGGCTGGCTAGCTAGTAAGCTGGTGGCTGGCTGGCTGGCTGGCTGGCTGGCTAGCTAGTACAGCTGGTGGCTGGCTGGCTGGCTGGCTGGCTGGCTGGCTAGCTGGTGGCTGCTAGTAAGCTGGCTGGCTGGCTAGCTAGTACAGCTGGTGGCTGGCTGGCTGGCTAGCTAGCTAGTACAGCTGGTGGCTGGCTGGCTAGCTAGTACAGCTGGTGGCTGGCTGGCTGGCTAGCTAGTACAGCTGGTGGCTGGCTGGCTGGCTGGCTAGCTAGTACAGCTGGTGGCTGGCTGGCTGGCTAGCTAGTAGTACTGGTGGCTGGCTGGCTGCTGGTGGCTGGGCTGGCTAGCTAGTACAGCTGGTGGCTGGTGGCTGGCTAGCTAGCTGGCTGGCTGGCTGGCTAGCTAGTACAGCTGGTGGCTTGCGGCTGGCTAGCTAGTACAGCTGGCTGGCTGGCTGGCTAGCTAGTACAGCTGGTGGCTGGCTGGCTGGCTGGCTGGCTGGTGGCTGGCTAGCTAGTACAGCTGGTGGCTGGTGGCTGGCTAGCTAGTACAGCTGGTGGCTGGCTGGCTGGCTAGCTAGTACAGCTGGTGGCTGGCTGGCTGGCTAGCTAGTCAGCTGGTGGCTGGGCTAGCTAGCTGGTGGCTGGTGGCTGGCTAGCTAGTACAGCTGGTGGCTGGTGGCTGGCTAGCTAGTACAGCTGGTGGCTGGTGGCTGGCTAGCTAGTACAGCTGGTGGCTGGCTGGCTAGCTAGTACAGCTGGTGGCTGGTGGCTGGCTAGCTAGTACAGCTGGTGGCTGGGCTGGCTAGCTAGTACAGCTGGTGGCTGGCTAGGCTGGTGCTGGCTAGCTAGTACAGCTGGTGGCTGGCTGGCTGGCTGGCAGCTAGCTAGCTGGCTGGTGGCTGGCTAGCTGGCTGGCTGGCTAGCTAGTACAGCTGGTGGTGGCTGGCTATAGCTGGCTGGTGGCTGGCTGGCTGGCTAGCTAGTACAGCTGGTGGCTGGCTGGCTGGTCTGGCTGGCTGGCTGGCTGGCTAGCTAGTACAGCTGGAGCTGGCTGGCTGGCTGGCTGCTAGTACAGCTGGTGGCTGGCTGGCTGGCTGGCTGGCTAGCTAGTGGCGCTGGTGGCTGGCTAGCTAGTACAGCTGGTGGCTGGCTGGCTGGCTGGCTGGCTAGCTAGTACAGCTGGTGGCTGGCTGGCTGGCTGGCTGGCTGGTGGCTGGCTAGCTAGTACAGCTGGTGGCTGGCTGGCTGGCTGGCTAGCTAGTACAGCTGGTGGCTGGCTGGCTGGCTAGCTAGTGCAGCTGGCTGGCTGGCTGGCTGGCTGGCTACTAGCTGGCTGGCTGGCTGAGCTGGCTGGCTGGCTAGCTAGTACAGCTGGTGGCTGGCTGGCTGGCTAGCTAGTACAGCTGGTGGCTGGCTGGCTAGTACAGCTGGTGGCTGGCTGGCTAGCTAGTACAGCTGGTGGCTGGCTGGCTGGCTGGCTAGTACAGCTGGTGGCTGGCTGGCTAGCTAGTACAGCTGGTGGCTGGCTGGCTGCTGTGGCTGGCTGGCTAGCTGGCGGTGCTGTACAGCTGGTGGCTGGCTGGCTGGCTGGCTAGCTAGTACAGCTGGTGGCTGGTGGCTGGCTGGCTGGTGGCTGGCTAGCTAGTACAGCTGGTGGCTGGCTGGCTGGCTAGCTAGTACAGCTGGTGGCTGGCTGGCTGGCTGGCTAGCTAGTACAGCTGGTGGCTGGGCTGGCTAGCTAGCTGGTGGCTGGTGGCTGGCTAGCTAGTACAGCTGGTGGCTGGCTGGCTAGCTAACAGCTGGTTGCTGGCTGGCTGGCTAGCTAGTACAGCTGGTGGCTGGCTGGCTGGCTAGGCTGCTGGCTAGCTAGTACAGCTGGTGGCTGGTGGCTGGCTAGTACAGCTGGTGGCTGGCTGGCTAGCTAGGTACAGCTGGTGGCTGTGGCTGGCTAGCTAGTACAGCTGGTGGCTGGCTGGCTGGCTGGCTAGCTAGTACAGCTGGTGGCTGGCTGGCTGGCTGGCTAGCTAGTACAGCTGGTGGCTGGTGGCTGGCTAGCTAGTACAGCTGGTGGTGGCTGGCCACTGGTTGCTGGTGGCTGGCTAGCTAGTACAGCTGGTGGCTGGTGGCTGGCTAAGTACAGCTGGTTGCTGGCTGGCTAGCTAGTACAGCTGGTGGCTGGTGGCTGGCTAGCTAGTACAGCTGGTTGCTGGTGGCTGGCTAGCTAACAGCTGGTGGCTGGTGGCTGGCTAGCTAGTACAGCTGGTGCTGGTGGCTGGCTAGCTAGTACAGCTGGTGGCTGGTGGCTGGCTAGCTAGTACAGCTGGTGGCTGGTGGCTGGCTAGCTAGTACAGCTGGTGGCTGGTGGCTGGCTGGCTGGCTAGCTAAGCTAGTACAGGTGGCTGGCTGGCTGGCTGGCTAGCTAGTACAGCTGGTGGCTGGTGGCTGGCTAGCTAGTACAGCTGGTGGCTGGTGGCTGGCTAGTACAGCTGGTGGCTGGACTGGCTAGCTAGTGTGGTGGTTGACTGGCTAGAATAGCTGGTGGTTGACTGGCTTGGTGTAGCTCGAATGACAACGCCCTGTCTGATATTTACCGAGCCTGACAACGCTTTGGGTGTTTGTCAGTGTGATCATACAAAGGCGGACGAATGTTAGGGGGAGCAGGTTAGTCAGTGTAAAAATTTTTTTGAGAGGGGGTGGGGAAAGGGCATAGAAGTCAGTGACAAATATGTGGTGTGTGTCGATTTGTTTTCTTGGTTCTTCTCCAGGTTTGGCGTAGTGTGAATATCGGGTCAATGATTGACTTCTTCGGCCTGAAATAAATTTAAAATATTAAACAAACTTTACAGAATAAAATGAAAACATTTTTATAAAAATCGACAGTGTCTTTTTGTGTAATATTATGCATTTGCTTTTCATTTTACTTTCTCAAACGCCACCTGTTTGAAATCGGAAATAAATTTTGCGATCTACGATTGCCGGAGCACTTAAATTTGCGATTTGAAAAGGATATTGAAAAATGTTTGCAATTGCGATTACGGGAGCATAACTGATGGATGGTATTCCCTTTTGTTGAAATGAGAGTTGCATGATTCGAAGAGTTGTATGCGTTTTCTAATTCATTCTAAGAATAAAATCTGCAACAGTTTCGATTCGGTATCAAGATTCTTCGATACTTAATAATATTCAAAACTTTAACAGCACATTAAATAGTAGCAGCATAGCGCTTCATTTAAACGGAAAATAGCATTTCGGGCCGCAGGCATTCAACACGCAAAAAGATCTTTTTCCATATATTTACTTCACTGAACCAAGTCATAAACAAAAAAAACAAAATACAAAATACAAAATAAAATAAAATTGAAAACAAAAACACGGAAGCACGTTATCTTTGGTGAAACCGAAGCTTAAATACACGTCACACGAATCTTTAAATAGTTTACGTCTTATCGTCAGCTTTGAAAGAACTTTGAGATGGAATGGAAGGGAATCAATGGTCTGATGCAACTCTGTTTCGATATTGGATGATACAAGAAGAGTTTTACTCAATTTGAAGCAAATAAATGCATAAATAATTCCCATTTTGATACAAAAAGTCGAAAATGGGCAGTAAATTTGTATGGGCGTGGCATTCTGAATTTAATATATAAATTACTTAGGACTGAGAAAAGCTTAAGATTCGAGTTTCAGATCAATATCTTTAAAACTAAGCGAATGAATCACCTAGCAACAGACATACAGACGGACGGACATGGCTAGATTGACTAGTCTCGTCATGCTGATCAAGAATAAATATACTTAATGGGGTCTGCGGCGTCTCCTTTAATGCGTTACAAACTTTCCAACAAACTGAATATACCCGTTTAAACCATGTGTAACAAGTATAAAAAAAAAAAAAATTGGATAAAATATTGT
Source organism: Leucophenga varia (assembly GCA_018903435.1). NCBI lineage: Eukaryota > Metazoa > Arthropoda > Insecta > Diptera > Drosophilidae > Leucophenga > Leucophenga varia. The sequence continues at coordinate 6,477 of JAEIFJ010000137.1, read as the reverse complement.
ATAATAGATTTTGCTTGCGTCGCTAGGCATCACATAAAAAACAATACGAATTCGTAAATAAGGACAAAACGAATTGTGCAGTGCAATGCAGTGGAGTTTTAGAACGGAATTATATGTTGGGTGTATTCAATTCTTCTTGAAAGTCAAGCAGAACGTTCAGGTTAGCCAAATAAGTTTAGAGATAAAAAATTTGAGGCACATTACAAACGCAACAAAAACTTGCATATATATTTGGAAAGCCTTGGAAATAACATAAAAAAAATGTTGTCCCGATACAGCTCATCTCGAAAATTCACAAATTATCACGCGTTTTCCAAATACCGCCAGAATTTTTTTTAATGCTTAAGACAAATTTTAATAGATTTTGAAATGTTTTTAACTATTTTTTTAAACGAGTGCGCCGTCGTTCTAATCATACACGATACTCGAACCTAAAGTAGTGACCGTTAAAGTTGGAAATTTAAGAACTTGCCTAGAACTTATGGATTTACATCGGTCAATGAGAGCATCTTTACACTCGGTCGTCGATAATCTCGAGTACGAATTGAAACCGTGAGACGATGAAAGGCGATTTCCCAACTGAAAAAACAATGACTTTTTTATGCAAAAACCCTAAATGTTGGGGAAGTTTTTTCTGAGAGATACTCCTTAAAATGGGTCTAGAGAGCCCGTGCAGGCCCGCGGCTTAGGAGAGTCTAAGTTTCAAATATGATGGCCCTATCTCCTATAGTCTCCGAGATAATCTCTCTCATATGGCAGACAGCAGGACACACAGACATAGCTAATTCGACTCCCCTTTCAATGCTGATCAAGAATATATATATATATATATATATTATAGGGTCTATCTAGGCTCCTTCTATCTGTTACATACATTCACACAAACTTAATATACCCTTTTTACCCTTTAGGTACATGGTATAAAAAATGAATAAATGGAAATGTGTGGTAAGCTTATATAGGTGAGAGAAAAGTTTATGTTAAATATACCCAATATTCTCCGAGTGAAACGCGTTTAAAAACAGACGGAGAGACAGACGGACATAACTAGCTCAACTCGTCTCACCGAGCTGTGTTTAAGAATATGTGTATATACTTTATGGGGCGCGTGTCCTTCAATGCGTTAGAAACTTTTTAATAAACTGAATGTGTGTAGAGACAATAAACGTACATTTAGCTCGATCAACTATCGCAGGCATCGCAGGACATATTCATGGATCCAAGCTAATGCTTTGCATTCTATTTTGAGCTGTTCAAACTGAATGAAACGAACACAGCGCAGCAGTATCGAATTCAATTGATGCTTTTAAGCCGATCACTGAAGGAAAAACATGATAATTTATTTATTTCTATCTATTTATGGGAAATCCCAATAAAAAGAATCCTCGAAATTTTCAAATAGGAAGTGCTATCTCATTCGCATTGATCGATGGGTCGCGACCTAGCCGAATAAAGCGGTTCACTTCTTCTAATGAAGTCGGTAACAAATGAGTCGATTCTCAGATTGCCTCAATAGAGAAGTCGTTCTTCTAAAATTTGAATAATCCATTTGTAACTTTTTTTTTCGAGATAAACTATAGCAAAGACTTATGCATACACCCAATATATTATTTTTTGTTTAGTTTGAAACCACAAAAATCGTGCGAAAAATAGCGTAAATGCAACAATAACGACGGCGTCAACGACTTCTTGTTTATGAACTTCAATTGAATTCGAATAGAATGAGGTCCTGTGCCTGCCGCATACTATACACATTCACTATATCTGCTTATCCAGAATTTTTAGTACCAATTCTCATACCTATTTATTGTACTTATTTACGCTACGTGGCCGTATGTTTCAAAATATGTATTTATGCATGCACGTATCTCTCTACAAGAGTGCCTATTTCTACATTTTTTACCACTGTCTGTCTGTCCGTCTGTCTTTCTATTTGTTTATGATTCACGTGCAAAAATACTATACTGCATAGCAAAAAATAGAAAATGAATATGATATACAAAAACAGACAGACAGACAAGAAAAAAATGCAAATGGAAACTTTTCAACACGATTCTCAAATTTCGTGCAAAACAAGCAGATAATATGGGTATACTACGATATATACTACAGTAGGTAGCGTAGGTATTGTATCTCATATCCCAATATGACTTAGCTGCAAATCGCAATAAAATAAAACAGAAAATAATAAAGTTGAAAATAATAATGAATTCTCAATGCAATTTGAATACAAATTGTAAATTATTTGCATATGATTTCATTTCATCACAAGTACAAATACAATACAAATATTTTTTTTTATTTTTTTTTTATTGTTGTTCTATTTTAGAAAACTGAATTAGCGACAATTGAAATATGTTACAATGCAAAATTAAACTTCAAACTTCAAAGAATTTTTTTTTTTTTGAATTGTGTTTTGTTTAATAAATTATATAGCAAATATTTATTTATATATGATGGCTTTATGGTAGATATATTGAAGGTAGCAAGTCTGGTCGAGTAAAAAAAAAAAAAAAAAAAAACAAAAGGATACTTGGAATTTTCGGGACATTCCTCAAATCTGAATTTATGGAGCAAAAACAATTACCATTCCAATTTTATTTTTTAAACAATTTTGGAAAGAAAAACCTTTCAAACAAAACCAAACATCGATAAAGTTGAAAAATTTGGTTAAGAACAAGAAAAAAGTTTCACTTCACATCTGGGCTAAGTTTATTTTTGATCATCATTGGCATTGGTAAAAATTTGGAGAAGGAATGGCTTACAGTTAATAGTCCAATACAAACAAAGTTAAGACACAACAAGAAAAAACGTTAACTTCGGTAGCACCGAAGCTCAAATACCTGCCACACGAAACTTTAATCATTTTCTTAAAAAAAAAAAAAATGGAAGGTGAGTTTGTATGGGGTCTATATGTTATAGTGGCTCGATCCTTGTCATATCGGTAGTATATTCATAGGATAACAGTAGAAGTGATTTTACACAGATTGGAGTGAATATATCCATACATAAGAACTATTTTCATACAAAATCTGAAAAATGGGCGCTTGGTATGTATGGGGGCCATATCAAAAAATGGGCGTGGCACCTTTCTTTTGAAATTGGATGTCATTAGAAGTGCTTTTACGCAATTTGTAGTAAATACATTTACAAATAATAACAATTTTAATACAAAAAATCGAAAAAATGGTAAGTTTGTATGGGGGCTATATTTAAAAATAGGCGTGGCATCTTTCTTCTGATATTGGATGGATGGATATTGGATTAGAAGTGTTTTTACCCGATTTGTAGTAAATGCATGCATAAATAATAACAATTTTCATAGAAACAATCCAAAAAAATGGTGAATTTGTATGGGGGCTATATCTAAAAATGGGCGTGGCACCTTGGTTCTGACATACAAACTGCCTAGGAGCACAAAAGCTTAAGTTTAAAGTTTCAGGTCAATATCTTTGAAACTTTTCCGAGAAAAAGTGCATTGCAACAGACAGACGGACATGGCTAAATCGATTCGCCTCGTCGAGCTGATCAATAATATATATTCTTTATGGGGTCTCCGATGCCTCCTTTGATGCGTTACAAACTTTCCGACAAACTGATAATACCCTTCGCACTATGTGTGGCGGGTATAATAATGTGGTCAAATGGAAACCTTGTACCAAAAAATAAACATTTTCTTGAAAAAAAAAAAAATTGAAAAATGGGTTTTGACTTTGTTTGGGAGGTTTCATGGTACTATATGGTACTATACTTTATGATATAGGATAATATTAGATATGTTTTTACCCAATTAGAAGTGAATACACAAAAAATACAAAATGTCCGGAAAGTTCATATTGGGCCTATAACTAAAAATGGGCGTGGCACCTTAGTTTTGACATTGGAAGATATTAGAAGTATTTATACCTAATCTGGACTAAATACATTCAAGAATAGTAGCTATTTCAATACAAAAAATCGAAAAAAAACGGTAAGTTTGTATGGGGGTTATACCTAAAAATGTGCGTGGCACTTTGATTTCAACACTTGAACTGCTTAGGACTGAGAAAACTTTAAGTTCCAAGTTTCAGGTCAATATCTTTAAAACTAAGCGAATGAATCGCATACATACAAACGGACAGACGAATAGACAGACGGACATGGCTAGATCGACTCGTCTCGTCGAGCTGATCAACAATATATATATATAAGTCTACGATATCTTCTTTAATGCGTTACAAGCATTCAGACAAAATGAAAATACCCTCCACATTATGAGTAACAGGTATAAAAAAAATAAAAAAGAAGTAAAAAGAAGTAAACATTTTTAGCCCAGGTGGCGTGCGTATACGCAACGCAGTTGCATCTCTCTTTTTTATATTACGCATGCGACAAGTGGTACTAAAGATTTTAAATAAAACAAGTTGTAAAAATTTTGATATTCAAAATCGAAAATTCCTTTCTTTTTTTTTTTTGTGTTTAAGTAAGCCTCCATTTCATATTTTTTAGCTAAGTCATATTTTTATTTATTTAAATTTTAAAATAATTCAACTTTTGAAGAGAGAACAACATAAATTTTGTGCAAATATATTTTTATTTCATATTTTAAAGTTTTTACTGAGAGTTATGGATTCAATATGGGCACTCCCTAGTTTAAATCCAAGCTGGAATGATATCAAAGGTTGGATCATGACATTCCTATACCCTCCATTGGAAAAGCATGAGTATGCTGCTGTCGAAAATTAAAACGAAGCAGATGAAAAGGATTTTGAACCAACACCACAACTGGTTGGCATTTTGGTTGGACTTTTGGTGTTTCTTTTGACCATTGCAGTTGTTTATGGACGCTTTTACTGGCGCTTGAAGAAGGTGATTAAAAAAAGTGAGTTTGAAATGTGCACATACATCGGTATGGGCAGGAGCGGCAGCAATTACACTAGTTGACAGCCCAAAAGGTTCTGTGTGCTCATGGATCTATTCCCATGAAGTTTAGGGCTGTAGATTTCAACATATTGGGTTGCTCAATAAATAATGTTGATCTGTAATCGAGTTTTGACGAATATGCACCGTTTTGTCCGCAAACTTGTTGCTGTTTAGAAAGCAACTTCATTATGCCCCCTTATAAAACCCCCTCTCCCTATTTGCAAAAAAACTCAGACAACCATACGAATTAACGCAAAAAAAATCTTTTGGATCGCATAAACGCTTGTGATACGCTGCTGAAACGGAACGAATTCGACCCATTTTTAAAGCGGATGGTGACTGGAGATGAAAAGTGTGTCACTTACGACAACGTCCAGCGAAAAAGATCGTGGTTGAAGCGCGTCGCGCCGACCCAAACCATCGCCAAGCCCGGATTGACGGCCAGAAAGGTTTTGCTTTGTGTGTGTGGTGGGATTGGAAGAAAATCATCCACTATGAGCTGCTCAACTATGGCCAGACGCTTAATTCGATCATCTACTGCGAGCAACTCGACCGTTTGAAGCAGGCGATTGACCAGAAGCGACCAGAATTGGCCAACAGGAAGGGTGTAGTGTTTTACCAGGACAATGCTCGGTCTCACACATCTTTGATGACCCGCCAGAAGCTACGGGAGCTCGGATGGGATGTCCCATCGCACCCACCGTATAGTCCGGACCTGGCACCAAGTGATTACCATATAATCCGGGCCATGCAAAACGCTCTTGGTGGTACTACGTACGTTGGCCTCAAAAGAGGCTTGCGAAAACTGGTTGTCTGGGTTTTTTTGCTAATAGGAGGGTGGTTTCATAAGATAGGCATAATGAAGTTGCATTCTAAATGGCAACAAGTTTACTGTGCATATTTGACTTAAATCGGATAATTCTAAATTTGTTAAGTAGAGCGTCAAAATTCGATCACAGATACAATATTACTTATTGAACAACCCAATATCTCGCGAATCTTAAGAAAAAAATTGATGAGCATTTTGGGAATCTACATGGTAATAGAACCCTGGATCATCAACAAAGTCAAAATTTGTAAACTAGTGCTAATTATTACCGTTCCCAACTCTACGATAAAGAGAATGATAATCCTTCAGTTCTTTCATTATGTGACTCAGAATTCTCAAAAAAAATTTTTTTTATGACAGGCACAAGCATGCATGAATGATTAGGAACAAAACGTGTTGGATATAAAGAATCAAATTTTACAAATAAACTTGGAAACGAAGGAAAAGACTGTGAAGCCATCTACGGTGTTGGAGCTGAATAAGCATGAAGCTGATAATAAATTAGAAGCAGAAGAAATAGAATATGCCGGTGGGGATTTTTATGCGTTATAAATGAAATACCACCCATCATAACTGAATTTACTGAATAATTTCGAACTTCAAACATTTAAAAGCTACAACATTTATTTTGGACAACCAAAAAAAGAAGAAAACGCTGTTTGGAACCAAAGTACAAAGTCGCCAAGGCAAGCGTCAGGAACTCATGTATTTTCTATGATGTTCATCAAAATGCTTAAAAAAAATTA
>JAEIFJ010001366.1:0-16383 GCA_018903435.1 Leucophenga varia | reverse complement strand
TACATACACATATACAGTAAGCTCAGCCAACTGACTTTTATTATTAGCAATTTTATCTCTTTCATTCTCTCTCTCTCCTTTTAACTTATTCGCCCACTTTATGCCATTTCATATGCAACAACAATAAGAACAGTGCTGGTGTTAGCGCTGGAGATGGCAATGGCGTTGACAATGGCAATGGCGACGCCTCAACTAGCGTTGTTATTTTGCTAACATTGTGCCATAAATTACAAATAAAAAAACTCCATGAAATGAAAATGGCAAATATAAACGAAATGCAGCTGTAAAAACAACCTAAACAAGTATCTCTTACCAAAAAAAAAAAACTAAACCATTAGAGCAGCAACACCACTTGGAGTACTTGCTTTTATTTGTCTGTCTGTCTGTATGCAATAAGATGCTGGTGCCTGCTCACTCAAGCTCGCTCGCTCGGTATGCGTTTTAATTTGGCCATTTAGAAGGCAAATACATACATACTGACAAGTATGAGTTTAAACACGGCGCCGCTTGAGGTTTATGAAGTATTTGTGCTCTGGGCAATATTTTCATTTGGCATAAAATGCGCCAAGTCTAGTGCAGAGCTTGATGCTTTGTGTTTTACCTTGGCATGGTATCTGTTTATGTTGTTGTTGTAACATGTCGTTTCATGTTGCCAATTAAATGCGCTTTGCTGCACATTTTCGTTAAGTGAAGCGCATGGATTGCCATTTCATTGCGTTTGAAGTAAAGCTGCCATTGCATGCAATGACCATAAATGACAGCATTGCATTGCATTGCAAGTGTAAGTGTGTGTGTTGTTATAAATTGAGTATCTACGAGTTTATCAATCAATTAATTTTCAGTGCTCAAGGCTAGCAAATGAGAATTAATAAGGACATTAAAGGATTTATTCCATTAACTTTTGAACTACTTATGACGTATTGTCAAGTATAATTTTATAACTGCCAATGCAGCAATTAAATTAAAGCATCAGCTACTATACTGGTAAATATTTAAACAATGCTTTGAGACGATTCTAACTGAATCAATGATGTAGCTACAGAATGTAGTAGTAAGAGTGTGCCCAAAATATCTGTCTTGCTTCCCATAATAACTTAATTTTGCGATTAACGTTTTAACAAAATTCGTTCGTTTTCAAAATGATTGTGCTGCGATAACGCAATAGTTATGTTTCATTTCCCAAACGTTTCTTTGCATTGTGCACTTTATCGGTTACAAATTAAATAGTTATCGGTCTGACCAGATCACAAGTTGTTACTGCTTTGACTAAATTTTCTACTTTTCAAAATTCGGCCATGGCGGATATTAATGTGCTCCTCGTTAAGTAAGACCTTAGGTTAATCAAAGCTCTTCAAATGTGATCTGTATGACTCTTAGCAGACTGTCATTGGGAGAAAAATCATTGAGGAAAAATTTACAAACAGCTTATCGGCATGTTTTTGAAATCCAGATTATTATTATAAGGCAATACGTAATAGTGGTGTCAATAAGAGAACTGACAGCGACTTGAAAATCGCAGTAACTGCTGAGAGTGAAAAATTAGCAGTTCGCGAAAAACAATCAGCGATTATTTTAATTAATTACACGTGTCTTTACATTTATTGGTCGGTTAACATTTACCGAAGCCCTAAAGTATGTAAAAAAATAATTGAAAATAAATATTTTTTAATATTGTCTTAAATGTTTATAAAGTGCTTTCTGTGCAGTCTATCTGTAAATATTTATACCTAGCAATGAGTGACTTCTTTGATTGCATCGGCCTGAAAAGAGTCTGTTAGATGCACTACTTTCATTTAATTAAATTTCCTAAAATAATTTTATATAATTTTTATTAGATTTGGTAATGGTAAGTATTGTTTTACTTGTCAACAATTAAATAATTTTTTTATTTATTTTTATTAAAAATACTCAATTTTATGTTTCTAATGTCTTAATTTGAACCTTTTTTTTCGTTTTTGTTTTTGCTTATTGAACTAAATTTCTAAGTTTAGTGCCAATTAAACCGGTAATGACAATTACGCCATTTTATTATTTGTAAATGTTTGCGCGGAAATATATAAAATCCGCATTCGGAAAACGCAAATTTCTAGTTAAATAATTGTTTGGACAATACCCTGCATATTGTAGATGACTTATACAATACAATTATACTACGTGACAAACTCCGCCGCTGTCTCTTTCTAATTTGTTAACAAATTTTGTTGAGTATGCATATTATGGTGAATTTATATAATTTCACCATTAAAAGTCAATTTTCTGATTTAATTAAGCGAAAAATTTCGGGAGTACTTCAACTGGTAAAATTGGAGCACGAATACGACTTTTTATTAATTTAAAATATGGCATGACTAGCTCAGAATAAAGACTTAAAGATTTTATCAAAAATGCATCTTTTGTATTTAATAAATGTCATATCTGTTAGAAAGATGGTAACCTCCTTTAATCTTTTCATAAAAAAAATTTCTCAAAACTTTCATATCCTTTCACAACTACACAACGCATTGCAGTGTATAAAATATTCAAACACCTCAACGTTGACTCTTACTTGTTGTGTAAATAGCAAAAATACAAACAAAATAAAGGTTGAATAAACATATTAAACAAAAAAAGCCTATTGATTTGCTTTGTGTCATTTATTGTTGCTAAATAAATAGAAATGCAACAGAAATTTGTATAAAAAATGGATTTAATGACTAAAGTAAAAAGCAAATATGTACAAGCAACAATATAAACGATTTTTGTAATATATTCCATTTTAGAATTATTTTACTTATTTTACTAAAGGAGGAGACCTTAACATGGTGCTTCACTTTTATTGTACAATACAATGGTTAAAAAACAAATAATTTTATATACAAAAAAAAAAAAAAAAACAAGGAAGCAGTTACCCAAAAAAAAAAAATTATAAAAAAAAAAAAAAGTTGTTATTCTTGTTGTTGTTGTTGTGGTATTCAACCAATTGTGTATTTGATTCGCTTGTGAGTATTTTTATAAATTATGCACGCAGGTAATTATAACTAGAATATAGAATATATATTGTGTATATATGAATGATACAATATGTACATGTCTATAAATTGGGTGTACTTTAAAGTTTATTAAATGGTTCAAACTCTACAATGTTCTATACAGAATATGTAAAATGTTTAAAAGTATATCGGATTGTTATGGATTGCCTAACTACCAACATAATATTGTTCCTCAACGTGTGTATAATACGGCAATATTAATTATTTTTGCTTCTTTGCTCCGTTTTATCAAAAATTCACTTTTATCATGAAACACAAAGATCAATAGCTTAAATGCTTGAAATGTTTTTATCAAGACAGATGCCCTTGCAGTCCTAATAAAATAAAATCTAAACTAAAACAGCCAACAAAGTGCTTCATTAAATATGAAAAAAAATCCCTGGGTACCCTACTTCATCGACAGTTTACAATATTTTGGCTCATGGTACTCACCCAGAGAACGGCTTCGTGCGTTTGAAAAACATTTATACGCGCTCAACAGCCGAATAAACGAGCTGTTCGGATCAGTCGATCGAACTTGCATATGCTCATATACTCACTGCTGATTTAAAATCACTCTCAAATGTTCGTTTTTTTTCACTCAATGAGTTTATTCAGCTCGTGTTCAATGCGCTGAGTTCGGCCGACCGTTCATTCTGAAAAAACGACTCGTATGATTTTATTCATGTGCGAAGTGAGCAGCACTGCTACTGCGCTGCTTTAGCACAACTGACGAGTAAGAAGAATAAGAAGAAGATGCAAAAACTCACATAGGCATTGTTGTGTTGCGTATGAGACTGGCGCCACACGCCGATCGTTTGCTACGAGCACGATTCACTCAAATTTTAACGCATTACGCGTTCGTCAGCATGAGCTGATTTTTATTCAACTTTGAGTTTTGTTCAGTGATTTGAGTTGAAATGAAGCTGGCTAGAATGTGAGTTGATTTTTTAATCAATGCTGTGTTGCGTTTAGTGATTTGAGTTGAATAAAAATGGGTGTGCATGAGTAAATCAAGAAAAAATTGATTTTTGCACTTCTCTATTTTATATGAAAAATTTGTCGAGTCTAGTATAAAACTTTCAAATAAGCCCATAAAGCGTATACGCAAAATTAGCAAAGCAAGCAAGACAAGTGCCAACTACAAGGGCACACATACACGGACACGACACATTGTATAACTGAGCGAGTGAATGACTCAACACGTGCCATTTTGACTTTTGTGACAGATACAAACAAACAAACACACCCAAAAGCAAAGAAGTAGGTATAGAAGCGAATGTTGGCATGATTTTTAAATATGCTTGTGTGTGTGTGTGTGCTCTTATGAAGGCGTTTCGGAGGCGTTGTTACTAGCACCTGCCACAAGAGAGTCATCCTTACTTAGTTGGCTAACATGGCGTATACATCATGCAATGCGTTCGTTGTGCTCTGCTGTGCTGTGCTGTGCTATATTTGCCATTCATTCACAGACGACGCAATGGCATTAAATGTAGCGTTTGCTTTTCATTCATTCATGGCATATGAATTTATAAATCGCACACACATAGTTTACCCTTGAGTACGTTCGACATACAATATGTTTGCATGTATATGTATGACAACAGCAACAACAATATGCGTAAGACACTATAGCATTAGCAATGGCAACAGATACAAATATGTGACGCTTGCCAAACGTCAGACCACAAAATGGCTGACTGAAGTTAAAAAGAGTCAAGAGCAGTTGTATACATATACACTCCCGTCTGTCTGTCTATCAACTGCTACTGTTGTTGCCGACTGCTAGATTAAAATTAAAATTAAAATTTATTTTAAGTTGTTTGTTTATCTCGCTCTCTCAGTATCGCCTTTCTCTTTTTGTCACTTTTCAATTGCGGTTTAACTGTCAGACTGTCGCATTTATGTGCTCCATTGCGTATGAGTTATTTTTAGTAGAGTCAATTTTACTGCTGCTGTGCACTGCTTTAAAATTCGTTGCCATATTTTATTGCTAATTAAGCGTCAGTTAAGTGTCTCATTATGGTTTATATTGAAGCAACTGGATGACTGGATTAATGCAAAATACTTTCCACTTGTATTTAAGCGTTATTTAGTGTCTAGCTCGTTATTTATAGTATATTAATTTTGCAGTTGTAATCATTTTAGTGACGACTTATTTGCTTTAAATTTATAAAACAAACTTTATATACTTGCTTTGTATGTTTGTAGTAATTTATATTCTGCAAAAAATAACATTGCTGTCAGCATTAAAATATTACCAACTTCATTGAGAAATTAAGAATATGAAACGACAGCTTCAGCATTAATAGATGATTTAGCTTTGATTTATGCTGCTTGCTGCATGAAAGTGATTATCAGCTATGCTCCTTTTTACTTTCCAAATCGCGAATTACTATATGGTGCTCCGGTTTATCTTTGTACTTTTTAATTAGGTTATTCACAAAAGCCTATGCAGCCCCATACTTGCAGACATTTCTTCTGATATACAATAACTTGGGAGAAATTTCTTCTGATATACAGATTTTTCGTTAATGTGAATACCTTAAATTCGAATTTTAAATTAATTTTTTCTACTTAATTTAAAGAAAAGAAAGTTTAATTAAAGCATCAAAAATTTGCAATTTGGTTAGACCGATAAATATTTAATTTGTAATCGATAACAATTTTTGTCATTAACAATCCAATGAAACGTTTTGGAAAAGAAACATAACTTTTGCGATTTGAAATCGTACGAATTTACTAAATCAAATCACTTAGGGTAATAAACCAGCTGGTGTGGTCCAATGCTACAGATGCCAATTTCGGATTCCAATCTTGCGAATGTCTTCCAAGACCTGATACTTCCAACGCAGCGGCGGGCGTTCTCGCTGTCGTGTCCCTTTGATTTCGTTCACGTTTTTTTCTCTTGTCTCGTCGGAGCCAGTTTATCCATTCGAAGCACGTGACCAACCCAGTTTATTCAGTTTCTACTTAATGCGTCAGACTATATCCTTGACGTTCTATGCGAATAAGGTACTCGTTCTCCACTCTGACAGGTCCAAAGATTTTACGAAGAATTTGTCTCTCAAACATTATAAACGCTGATTTTTCCGTCTCTGATATGACTTATGTTTCTTCGCCATACACCAGGACTGGGTGAATCAACGTCTTGTAGCGTTTTATTTTTTGTTCTGGATAAAACTCTACTTCGCATTTTTTTTTACGTAAACAAGGTTTTCTACGACCTAAGGCAAAATTCCCCCATACTCACAGATTCGTAAGGGTGAATGATCTGCGAGTAAATACCAAGTACTTCTTCTTACTTTCGTGCACCGCTAGTCCCAATGAGTGGAAGTTCTGTTCATTCTTTTGAAAGAGCTGCTGGCTGTATGTGCATTTTTGCCTATTAGCAAAAGCTTTGGCTCTTTAAGAAGTTAAAGTTGTTTTTTTTATAAATTTTTTAAATTTTTTTATTAATTTTCTTTAAATTTTCATAATAAAATCACTAAACGATTAATTAAGTTAAATTTCTACTTTTTCTCTCAATAAAAACAACAAAACTTACAACTGACAACTAAAAGTATGCAACAAAAAATTGTATTATGCATGCAAAGATCACGCATACGACCCTTTGTACATCGTGGCAACTATTTATTCAATAAATCAACTTCACGTGCTGATATTCTTTAAAACTCTCTTTGTAACGTATTTTTGAACGGACATTTCAATTTAAATAATTTAACAAGTAAGTAGAAAACGCTCAGACAGCTAGACACATTCATGCACACTACATACATACACACTGACAGACAGACAGACAGACAAACAGAAGAGCACAACCTTCAATGTTGCAGTCGCTTTGGCAATCATATTTCATGCAGTTTAATTACAAATTAAATATTAAAAAAAAATATATATATGAAATGAGGCGCACTTGAAACGTTCAAGTAGAAGAAATACAGCAGCAATGAAATAATGAACATATGGAAGTATATGACTGACTGACTGACTGGCTGACAGAGTGATGGAACAATTTTAAAAGCTGAACTTATTTAATATTTTGTATTTTTTTTTTTTTTATACATTTTCATGCATTTCATTGGTTTCTGCTTTTAAGTCTGTAGTCAAACGGAAACGGAAGTAGACATCAGTGCACGTGTTATGAAACGACGAAAATATGCGACCATGGCGCAGGCATTTGCATATTTTGACTTTAATAACAAGCAAAAAATAAATTTATACATATATGCATATAAATATATAATATAAGTATATGTACGAGTATATGACGATAAGGTAGCTAGCTGCAAGTATGTAGCACAAACTCATAACTTTATTTCTTCGTTGACTTTCAGTTTAGTTTGCTTCACTTACATAAGCAATCAAATTGCCAAAAATACAAAAAAAGCGCAAAAAACTAAAAGCAGCTTAAGGCTTTGGCAGCGTTGTTGAATTGCAAAGGTAATCATAGCAACAAAAAAAAATTCTTTCCACTTATATCAAATTGATATGTTTTTATTGCATATGGCGGCATGGCCTAAAATAAAGCATATGAGTAGGTAGCTACTTAGATATCAGCAAACGGAAATATAACAAATATAATAAAAATTTAGAAATTTACTAAATGCGATAATCAATAACTTTTTTTTTTTATTATATTTTTTATAACATTGCGCTTGCATAAATTTCAGTCTAAAATATTAGTAAAATGTAAACGTGTTTGTCTTATGAAATAAATGCAATTTAGAACAATTGTGGGTGTAATGGCAGTATTTGATAGAATGCGTCATAAGTTATGCGTTGACAGACAAAAAAAAATTTTAGACATATTTTTAGGCGCCAATTGAAATGTGCGAATGTATGCGAATATTTATTTAAATAAAAAAAATATAAAATATAAAATTAAGTAAAATTACTGCTACCAAATATTTCGTTGACACCGATCTGTCGCTGATGTTCAGTTCCACAAGCTGCTCACAGGCCTCTTGGAAAACATTGCAGAGACCCGGGAGGCTAAAACATTTCTCTACTCCCAGTTTCTTTAAGCCATCGGTGTAGATTGACAGACCAGCATTGCATCCCAACATACCAGCCTACTAGTGCTGCCTACGGGGCAGATATGTGCTAAAAGATTTACTAAAATCTGGGGTTTTCAGACAGAAAGTGGGTTCTCCGCAGGGAACTTTGACAGAATGGCGCTGTGGCTATAGTATGTTGGCGACCAGAGGCCTTACTCTCTCAGACGAAGTGCGCATTTTGTTGTCATATCCTAAATGTAATATTCGATGGACAGAAGATTGAGAAGTGCGTTAAGAGCTTCCAAAGGGCAAGTACGCATTGCCACTATAGCTCCCACGCAAGCCGATCTCTGCACTCTGCTTAGCTTCTTTAAGTGCTAAATTTAAAAAAAAATAAATAAAAGTGCAGCTCTAAGACAATCCTGCATCATTCATACTACTTAGTTTATATAAATAAAAATGACAAGAAAAATAGCCAAAAAAAAAGAAGAATCTGCAAACCATTTTACAAATGACAAAATGCATAAAGCGTAGAATGCGCGAGCTCTGTCATTGTTGCTATTTAAAATGTCGACGAGCATTTGTTATCTAACGATTTTTTTTTGCTTCATGTTCACTGTTGATATTGCAAATAAATTCATCACAGTCACAAAACAAGCAGAAAGCAAGCAAACAAACAAACCAACACACAAAAACTGCACTCATGCATAGATGCGTCAGCAGCAAAAGCAGCGTCAAAAAGGAAATGTGTGTATGTGTGTGTGTGTTTGTGCATAATAGCGTTATAAATTTTTACTCGGTACGAAATGCATACAAACGAACAAACAAGCAAACAAAAAGTGAAGCATACACAAAGGCGCTCCAAAGGCAACAACGGAAGCAGCATGTGTGTGCAAGATGGAACGAAATAAACAAAACAAAAAAAAAAAAAAAGAAAATGGTGGTAGAGCTCAAAACTTTTTTTTATTTTCCGTTTGCACAAAAAGTTTTGCTTTTCCACAACAAAAATTTTGATAAGGAAAAGAAAAAGCCGAGACAAGCGTCAAGCGAAAAAAAAAAAAAATAAATAAATAAAAAAAAAAAAGATTCGACAAATTGTTAAAGAAATCAAAGCGCATGTTGCGAAAGTCAGTAAACAAATTTCGCATGTGCATAATAAATTTTATGTGTTTTTTTTTTTTTTGAATTATGGCTTCTTATTTTTAGCCTTAATGCGTTTCGTTTACTGTTTTGGGGTCTTTTTTGGTGTTACAGAACAATTTAATGAATGCGTTAAAAAAAGAAGAAAAATTAATACCTTTAAAAATTTTTGTATGCGGCCTATATGCTTTAATATTCTACTCAAAATGGCGGATGTTTTTCGAAATCTGAATATCTGGTTATCTGGTTTTATTCCAACAAGAGCACAATGGGGAAGCCTGCCCCATTATGAAACCAACGCCATGAATATCTATACAGATGGGTCCAAACTCGAAGGAAGGGTTGGAGAAGGTATCTTTTCCCCCAGAATCTTTCAGACTTCCCGATCACTTCAGCGTTTTTCAAGCTGAAATGATCGCTATACACGAAGCCATGCATTATTTAGGGCACCACTCAGGTAGTTGGCAAAAAGTACACATCTTTTCGGATAGTCAGGGTGCCTTAAAAGCACTTGAATCTTATAATAGCACGTCTAAAACTACCTCCCCGTGCCGCATATCTCTCAACGAGTTGGCTGAGCAATGGGATATTTGCCCTACATGGGTTCCAGGTCACCAAGATATATTTGGTAATTGGGCAGAGAAGGTATAAATTCCGTTATTCCTCCAGGGAGGAGCCTGACAGAAACTCCCATGGCTGTGAGTTGTGAGCTGAGAGTGAAAGAGGAAGAGAGGCAGAGATTAGGGGTGCCATAAATCCCAAATGTAATATGTATCTCGAAAATTACGACGCCAGCCGAACTTATGCGCCTTAATAGACAGACCCTGTCCATGATTGTTGGCGCTCCCACGGGACATTGCCTGGTTGGCAAACATGCCGTCGGACTAGGGGTAGCATCAAATGACTACTGTAGGAGCTAAAGAAACGAGGAAGAGGGAGGAGACAGTAAAACATTTTCTCTGCCACTGCCCAGTCCTTGGGAGAATAAGGTTATCGTACTTGTAGGCCGTTTCTCGATAGTCTGGCGGAGTTTGCATCAGTCAGGATTGGTGCAGTAGTCGCCTTCATAAGAAAATCGAGCTGGTTTGAGTAGGAAGAAATAAATGAGGAATCATAAATTATCACAATGGGCCTATCTGGCCTAGGTGACATCGCGAGAATTCGCGTCGGCCATTCTAACCTAACTTTTATAGTTTAAAAAATTTTAACAAAATAAATTTCTATCAAAAATATTTAAATATTCCTTTTGTATTGCTTAACGATTTGTTTTCAAAAGAACTTCATTAAATATGCAACAAGTTTCAATTTATTTACTTATCTATTTATTTATTTAAATTTTTTTTTATAAATTGAACAAATATTCTAAACGAAAATGAATTTTCAATCCAAGCATTTCGTTTAAGAAAAAAAACAAACAAACAATTTGTATATACAAAAGCATTTTATATGCAATAAGCACTCAGAATAATATTTAAATATTTTATAAGTATGCCTAACGACTTCGTGAAAGTATTACTAAAAAATAGAGAAAAAAATCTTTTAAAAGTGGCAATGTCATATTAATGCTTTTTTTTTTATTATTTTTTATGTTAGCAACTCTGCACAAAAGATTTTTTTTGTTTTTTTTTTTTTGTAAACAAACTTTAGCTGAATGTCAGAAAAATCAATAAAAAGTAGTAAAAGCAAACTTTTGGCGGTCATGCAATTTTTCTTAAATTTTTTTTTTTTTTTCGGAATATTTCTTTTTATTTGACGTCGTCACTCGTCGTTATTAAAAAATGAAAACAAAATTGTAATAAAATGAAACGATGAGAAATACGAAAAAAAAATAAAACTAAAAAATGGTGGCGACTAAAGGCGGAACAGCGCAAAAAAAGAGATAGACAAATTTCATTTCAATAAGTTGCATACTTTCAGGCTGTGTCGTGTTTTGCATGAAAGTTGAAATGGAAAATGAAATGAAATGAAATGTTTCGGTTACGGCTTGTTGTACAAATTTTTGAACATGTTTTAATGTTTCATATCGTTGCGTGAATTTGAGTATGTATTTACTTTCTTTTTTTCATTTTTTGGAATTTTTATTTTACATACACGCCAGTAAACATGCAATTGTGTCGTAAACACGTAAATGAAAAACAAAAAAAAGAAAAAAAATATAGGAAAACTCAGGCATAGAGCAAACTGCCTTTTTGTAAAATCAGCGACAATTTAGCCCTTAAATATTTTCTGAAAACATGCCACAACATATTTTTTAATAAACTAATTTTGTAGCAGTTTATTTAACTTGTAAATATATAAAATTGCTATTGAAAAAAAAAACAAATACAAAGCGCTTACATTTTTTCATGCATACTATACGTGTTTCTAAACAAATTATGCATTTTAGATTAGATGCTTTAATAATTACTTGTTGTGTTGAAAAGTTAAATTTGTGCAAGTTGAATTATTAAAATAAGTACTCGAAGCTTTTATTTAATAAATTGAGAAGATGATGCATAGATGACAAAAATATTAGACCCTTGTTCGATTAGTTGCTCGATTTTTATGCTATACTAGCGGATACCTTGTATGCGCGATTCGGCTGCTCTTTCGGCTCTTTCCGTTTCGCAATTTCTTTTTTCTTGTGCAATTGCATTTTTTTTCGATGGCATTTTTGTACTTTTTTTGATTGCAGCGAGACCAAAATATGTTGGAACTAATATGCAAACATACTAAAAAATACCAGTTTTTAATTGCAGCAAGTCCACAATATGTTAGGTCTGGTATAAAAGCATACAAAAAAGCACTTGAAAATACCTGTTTTTTGTTTTTGTTTTTTGATTGTAGCGAGACCACACACAAAATTTTGCGTCTAATATAAAAACTTACCAAAAAGATAAAAATGTTTGTATCGCAAAGCTAGAAAATCGACTTCATGAATGTACCAAATGTGCCTAACGCATTGTTTAGTGGTCTATAATCATACTTGCATTCTTGTTTTTCAAATACAATTGGTTTGAAACCCAACGGTTGGATGGTTTCTACGTCCATAGCGGACATAGAAACATTTTTACTTTTTTATGCATACAGATTAACTGGTTTGTGTTTCAAAAACTGTAAAATACGCCATGAAATTTTTCTATATTTTTGTGTAGACTTTAGAGAAATTAGGAAAGTGATGTCACATTTTTTGCTGTTATAAACTTGTTCGTATTCACACGAGGTAGCGCCATAAACTTAGAAATGTGATAAAGAATTTTAGCGTCTAATGAGGGCCTAACGCCATAACAATGTAGAAAGGCATTTATCTCTGAGAAAATTTTGTCCGATCGATTTCGGTCAAATGCACCGCTCTCCTCACTCTCTCTCTCTTTCCTTACTCTCTCTCTCTCATCATTTACTCACCCTCTCTCTCTATCATCACTCACTCTCCCGCTCTCTCTCCCTCTCATCACTCTCTCCTCATTTTTTCATTCTTATCTCCCCCTTCTCGCTCTCACCCAACCTCAAGTATTGCAGCTTTATAACTGTGTGTGTGTGTATGAGAAGTGTAATTGTATTGTGTATGTGCATGATGATTAGAATTTTACAAAATCGAAGTTGTAAATGCGAATGAGTTAATATAATATGCAACAAATATTCAGTTGTACTTACTGTGTATTTGTTGTATTCATAATGATTTTTATACTCATGAGTGTACCTGAATTTTCTCTTACAATGTGACAATCAAGCTACTCAATAATTTGACTGTGCAGCCAAATTCACTCGATTCAATTTGCGAGTAAATGCTTCATACGCCTTTTTCTTTTGTTTTTACTCAGAGTTATATTGTATGTGTGGGTACTCATCTCCGGAACTCCTTTATATAGAGTTTTATCTTAAATTATTTATTAATTATTTACAATTAAAACATTTCAAAACCCAAACTATACAAACTCAAATGACTTAAAAATATTATCTAGACGGTTAAAAAAAAGTTCTTTCATTAATTTGAAAATGTTTTGTAGAATTCATTATGAACAAATGCCACTGTACTCACTCAAATGCTTACCTATATGTATCACAGCTTTTAAACTCGATAAAAACTGCCTACCTTTTGTTAATTAGCCTTGACTAAGTATTACATTCTCTAAGCATGTGTATACTATATACATTTATGTATATATCTGCGGCACCTATATAAAATGTTTAACGCCATTTCGGGCCAAACCCCAAACCCAACCAAGCATGTAAAACCGAAAAGAATTTCATTTACGCACGCAAGTTTATTAGCTTCAAGTTTGGCGGTAATGATGTGCATACTGGCGTTAACAACAACAACAACATACAAAACTGTCGTAGCTATAAACGTTACCACTACACAGATGTGTGTATGTGTATAGTGTAGCTATATACATGCTTATATACATGCGAACGAAACCATGTCTAGCCAAAAGAAATGCCATAACAACACACGAACGAATTTTTTTTTTTTTTACTTTTATGTTGCTTTGCAGTTTTTAAGTCTTTTTTTTTTTTTTTGGTATTTATGGCGTACCATAACGCGTTTTTAAGGTGCAGTCTTGCGCAAAAACTTTCCAAAAAAAAAAATGAAAAAAATGTTCACAGGTAAAAGCAGTAGCAGCAGTTTTTGTTACACAAGAATAAAGCGGGAAATGTTGAAATGTAAATATGAAAAGCGGTAAACGGAAATTAAATAATAGTGTGTACATATATATATGTAGTATAACGTAATATAGAAATAAATTTTATATATGTAGTATATACCACATTTATGGCATTTCGCACGAGCGCAGCTGCTCTGTGTGACAAGAAACTTTTTGTAAACAAAAATGCCATTTTTTTTTTGTTTAAATTCAGTTTGTGGAATTTAGATAAAGTCTACTAAAACAAAAAAAAAAAAAAAAACAAAAAACGATTGAGATAGTCAAGTGCGAATATAAATTATTAAAATGTGATTTGTTTTTGAATAGAACTTTACAAAAAAGCTTTAAATTTTAATGAATTAAGAATATTAAAATCTTGAGATAAACTTACATATACAGGGTTGTCACACAAAATCCCTCTTGAATGATTTCAAACCTATTCTAGAAGTCATTTAAATAATAAATACATACTTCACAATTAGTTCGAATATTATTTAAAAAATAAACTAATTGTGAATTATATTCTTTATTTCATTGAACTTTAGAAGAGATTTGAAACCAACGAAAAGAGATTTTTGCTTTAACGGTACTTTTTATTTTATATAAGAAAGTCATAGTTCATGTTCAATAAGTATAAAAAAGAGTGATTTGAAAGAAAATCCAAAGTTAGGCAAGGGAATTAATTTACTTCAGTATATCTCCTTAAGCTGCATAAAGGTTCTCGTTATCAATTATACCTAATTCTCTCTTTTTGATTGATACGTTCCCAAAATAATCGTGTAAAAAGATAAATATTTTAGAGCTCATTTCAAATTATGTTTTCCTGTTCATATAATTACCTAATTCTATGTTGCAAAGGATAGAGTTGCATTTAAAATGGAAGGATTCTCTTCGTCATAATTGCTATGTTCCCGATCATGATAAGTCTTTAAGATGAGATCTATAATTTTATTTTCGTTCAACCTTTGATCAACTAATAATTCTGTTACTTCGGCAAATAATAGTTCATCGAATCTATCTCCACTATTTGTATGTGCCAGCGCTGTGTTGTCAATAAAATCAGCGTTATTATAAATGACTGGATCAGGATCTTTGCTTTTGTGGTACATGGCTCGAAGCTCAACTTGATTAACGCAGTCGTTAATAGAAACATTTTTCACACATCAAAGACTCTTAACTCCTCATTATCCTCACATCATTCTTTAATGATTTCACTGAATCAAAGAGTCAAATTGAGTATTCTTTTTAAAAATCCGTTGTTGAATTATTTCCCAAAGATTCTCAATGGATTTTAAGTCAGAAAGAACATAAACACAATGGCAAGAAACCAATGGTTTTTGCCAGAATCTAAAATGAATCCAAACATTATTTTCACTTCACTTTTTTGTAAGCATTTAAAAATGGTTCTAAACGGATTTTTAAGCATCCATTTATGGAGTTCAACACTATTAATTTATCACCTTGATTTTAGCACATTTGCAATGAGCTTGTAGCAAGCACGAGTTTTTCCCCCTTGTTGATCAAATTATAATCGACAATTCTTATATCTAGTACCAATCTTCTCATTCGAATTCTAAATTCAAGGATAGTCTTTTTATGCGCAAAAGCCATTACGCATAAAAGACATAGTGTAAAGGGTATTATCAGTTTGTCGGAAAGTTTGTAACGCTTTTAAACGAGGCATCGGAGACCCCATAAAGTATATATATTATTGATCAGCTCGACGAGACGAATCGATATAGCCATGTCCGTCTGTCTGTCCGTCTGTCCGTCCGTCCGTCTGTATGTCCGTCTGTATGTCCGTCTGTATGTCCGCCTGTCTGTTTATTTCAACACGATTTACTCGGAGACTACTAGAGATATTTAGCTGAAATTTGAAACTTAAGCTTTTCTCGGCATCGACCAGGTCAAGTTTGAATATGAAAGTGCCACGACCATTTTTATGTATAGGCCCCATACAAATTTACCGTTATTTTTTGATAATTGTATAAAAATAATTATTATTTATGGATTTATTCACTCCAAATTCTACTGTCATCCAAATTGGCAAAGACCCCACCAATGTGAGTTGTATCAGATCTTTGACCCTGTCCTATCCCATCTCTAAGTTCTATGAAAGCCACTGATGATAACACATTAACAATTTAAAAATACGTGTGACGGGTATATAAGCTTCGGTTCCACCGAAATTAACGTTTTTCCTTGTACACTTACCATAGTCATGATACTTCATTTAAATACTATCATACAGTACTCTTATTCTAGAAGGTGATCTTCCTATACTTATTTTTAAATTCTTGTATACAAATGTAACTCAAGCAGTGTGCAAATAACTCTAAATGAAAACCATTTTAATAATCTCCATGCTCATCCGAAACGACTTGAATGATAACTCACTCGATTATGTAACTAAGTAATAATAAGCTTTCAACCCAATAAAATACTTTACATATATTTTTTAATTAATACTTACAATATTCGCATTACCGAGGTCGGAATAAAAAATTTAAATGTTATAAAAACATTTTTTTTATAACTGGTCTCGCAATTGAGGCGTCTCTGTACCACTTACTGAAGGTCTGAGAAAAATTGTAACTCTATAAAAATTTA
>JAEIFJ010001365.1:0-26646 GCA_018903435.1 Leucophenga varia | reverse complement strand
TGAGATGGGCAAACTTAGCAAGTGAGTCGGTCCAGAAATGGCTAATCTAGTTCAAATTCAAGTTGTCTGAAGAAGAGGCAGCACTAGTATCCATTTAAACCCACATGGAGTACATAAGTGAGAAAGTCTCTAAGACAGCAGCGTCTTTGTCGCGCCTAATGGTGAACATAGGGGCCCAAAACAGCAACGCAGGTACCTTCTGGCAGGTGTTGCTACAAATCAATTTTTTACGGGGCATCTGTATGGGCCGATGCCAACCAGCGCCGATCATATATCAGAGGAGTATCTTCGTTCTATAAAATCTGTGCACAACGCGTATGCTCTGCAATCAGAACGGTGTCGGAGGATGCAGCACTTATTGTTGTAGGCATGGCTCCAATAAATCTGCTAATAACAAATTCCGCAGACTTAATGCGAGAGCGCAACGTAGAACTGCAAGAGAAAGCACTATAGTCGAGTGGCAGCAGAGATAGAACAATTCTACTACAATAAAAAAAATTCTAGAAAAAAGGAAAAGGAGAGGAAAACAAGAGGAGGGGAAAAAGGGAAAAAGGAGAGGAAAGGAGGGTGGGGGGAATGAAAGGAGAAAAAAGGAATAAAGAAAATGAGGAGTAAAAGAAAAAAAGAGAAGAAAAGAAAAGAAAAGGAAGAAAAAAGGGGAGGGAGGAGAAAAAGGGGTGAGGGGAAGAGCAAAGCCACTGGTATCTGCATCCAGTGCGAAGCCGGGCGAGTTGCTATATATATATATATATATATATATATATATACGAGGTGTGTTCAAAAAGTATCCCGAATTTTGTGTTTTTTTCAAAAATTATTTATTTATTCATGAATATCTATTTTGTCCCCTTCAAAGTAATCCCCTCCCGATAAAATACACCTATGCCAACGTTTTTTCCAATCCTCTAAACATGCCAAATAGTCCCTTTCCGGTATAGCCATCAGCGCCTTCTTCGATTTAGCATTTATCTCCTCAATCGACTCGAAACGCGTTCCGCCGAGTGGTTTCTTGAGTTTTGGGAATAGCCAGAAGTCACACGGTGCCAAATCAAGCGAATACGGTCGTTGCGGAACGATATTGGTTGAATTTTTGGCAAAAAAGTCACGAAAAATCAGTACAGTTAAAAAAAAAAATCATCATTTTTGGTACCAACCGAGACTTGACACGTTTGAGGCCCAAAACATCCTTCAAAATTGTATTAATTGATTCTTTCGATACGCCAATTTCATCAGCAATGTCTCTCATAGTTTATCGACGGTGTGCAAGCACTAATTCTTTTACTTTTTGGATGTGAGCATCGTCCGTTGAGGTCGATGGTCGACCAGGGCGCTCTTCGTCGTTCACATCTTCTCGGTCTTTTGAGAACATTTTGTACCACCGATAAACGTTGCTTCGGTCCAAGGTAGCTTCTCCGTATGCCACAGTCAACATTCGGAATGCATCCGCGCACTTAATTTCGTTTTTCACACAAAATTTGATACATGTTCTTTGATCCATTTTTTTGAATACGTAAAAATCGAAGACGATCCAAAACACGTGCAAGCAAAGCAGCTGTCAACAATTAAGTGAACATTCATAATGGCCGAGCTTGTCGGCATAAGTGAGAGACATGATTACCAACATAACGCCACAAAAAAAAATCGAAATTCGAATATACGTAACCCTCGAAAATTCAAAATTCGCGATACTTTTTGAACACACCTCGTATAATACAATAGAACGGAAAAACTATAAATTTTATTAATGTAAATCAAAATATATAATTTTTTTCTTCTTTTTCAAAATAATTGTGTCCACTATTGTATTGAGAATAAAACACTTCTAAGGCGAAATGTAGTTAATGAAGATTCCTACTGTGGTTCTTTGATCTTGTTTTCGCTTACATCACTTTGGTGAAAAAAGGTGCGCAGGAACTGTGTTTGGCGAATTGTCTTGTCTTAAGGGGCTGTGCCATTTTTTTTTAAGTTTTCGACGCCGTTGTAGGAACCAAAAACATTGTTCGATCGAATTAAAATTCTTCACGAATTCGAAACAATTTTTTTTTTCGACCCACCCTATTACACATATTTCCGCGCTCAGCAGGCACGCAAGGATTTACCCTGATTTCGGCGTTTTCCAGCATTTTTTGCAGCAAATCTCTGGGAATAGGGAATTTCTCGGCATATGTTTTCTTTGAGTTGGTACAGAGATTCAGGTTTACCGGCAAAAACTTTTCCCTTCAGGTATTCCCACAGGAGTTATTTACGCCTATACACACGTTACGTTTTCACAATTGCGCTGTCACTCGCAAAATAAAATTTATTTCAGACCGTTGTTTTGGTGTGTAGTGCTCTATACGTCAATCTGAAAGAAAATATGAGTTTTAAAGCAGTTATACTTCAAGGACCACAAAACGGAGCCTCCAATATGTGTGTCTAGTTTTACGAAATTGGCTGCTGTTCAAGACATTGTTGAATAAATTACCGCGAGTTGTAGTTTAACTTTAACGGACATTGCTATACAAAAATTAAATTTTCTTGATACCTATCCTAGAAAGATAGCCTTATATAAACTGAGCGTACCTAGTTTTTTAATATTGTTTGTAGTGCACATTTCTGGCCTGAACAAACTTTAGTTAAAATATATTGTCAAAAACAAAACTACCTCATCGCTCAGAATATTTGATTCATTTCGTCAACCTGTGGCGAACATCATCGTTAAAAAAAAGTTTAAACTAACTTAATGAAGTACTAAAGTGTAAGAGTCAGCTTATAGATATCAGTAAAGTATATATTTACTTCTGAAGTATCTCAAGACAAATTGATTTTGTATTATTCGTTTAAACTTCGAAGTGGGGTAAAATTGATTTAAATATTTAACAACAGCATCCCATTACTATTATATGTTATATAATAATGAATATGCAATAGATTCTTTAAAATAACTAAACTGTTTGCAAACTTCTTTAGTCGACAACTTTATCAATTAATTTTTATTGTTGTATTCCTGTTCTTATTCAATACCTGTCCCTTCCGTAAGAAGTACTCTTCTTAATGTCCCCGCATGCATACTTAAATTCTGCGCTCGGTCACTGTGTGATTCTTTGTTGCTTATAATTTAATTGTCTTTAACTGAAGCTAAAGAACCAATTATTTAGAAACAATCGTTCATCATTCCTCTTTCCAGGGGTGTCGTCGGTTGCTTTGTCAATCTCTCAAACAAATTCTCGGTGTCACAGGACTTCAAAAGATTTATAAATGTATATATATATATATATATATATATATATATATATATATATATACAAGGTCCGCCACGTAACAATTTTTTTTTTTAAATGCAATAAAGCTGTATGACACGGTGCGCCGTCTTGCTGGAACCAAATGTTGTTCGCCATTGACCGTAACGGCGGCTCCTGCCGCATTTTCGAAGAAAAATGGGCCAATGATGCCGCAGGCCCAAAATCCGCACCAAACAGTAACTCTCTGAGGATGCATTGGCTTCTCTTCGATCACGTGCGGGTTTTCCGTCCCCCCAAATACGACAATTTTGCTTATTGACGTAGCCGCCAAGATGGAAATGAGCTTCGTCGGAAAAGATGATTTTTTGGTAAAATTCCGGGTCTTCGGCCAAGCGCGTTCCTCAATCGTATACACAACCATTTTCGTTCAGCGGAAGGATAAAACTAACTTTCTGTACAATCAGATGTGACATCAGTGTTGCCACACTCGAAATAACCACTAGTTCAAAAAAAAAATGTTAGATGGCGGACCCTGTAGTGAAATAGGCGCATTTGCGCATGTTATTGCACTTAATGACTAATCGAAATAAAATGAGATAACAAGAAGGTGACACTGGATCCTGCTACAATATATATATATATATATATATATATATATATATATATATATATGTATATATATATATATATATATATATGTATGTATATATATATATATATATATGTATATATATATATATATATGTATATATATATATATATATATATGTATATATATATATATATATATGTATATATATATATATATATATGTATATATGTATATATATATATATATATGTATATATATATATATGTATATATATTTATATGTATATATATATATATATATATATATATATATATATATATATATATGTATATATATATGTATATATATATATATATATATATATATATATATATATTGGATGTACAACTAAATAATTTCGTATTTGTTACTAACCTCATATCTATTTATGTAGTCAATATTTTGACAGTGACAGCTATTCTATATTAAAGCGCGCCAAAAAATCAAGAACATTTGATATGTCACAGTGAATATTAGTAAACACACAAATTTTTTTTATTACAGTCAAAATGTCAAGTTACGTTCCAACAAAACAGCATTTGCGGGGAGGTTTGCTTTTGTTCTTCAATTTAAAGAAAAGTGCAACAGAAGCACCTCGTTTACTCTCAGAAGCTTATCCTGGATTCATTACGACAACCCTAAGCGTAAAAGATCATATGTGAAGCCAGGCCAACCAGCCAAATCGACACCAATGCCGAATATTCATGGTTTGAAGGTAATGCTCTGTATTTGGTGGGATCAGAAGGGTGTGCTGTAATATGAGCTGTTAAAATCGGGCCAGACAATCACGGGAGAGCTATACAGGCAAAATTTGATATGTTTGAAGCAAGCAATAGCCGTAAAACGGCCAGAATGGGCGACCAGACACGAAAAATTGATTTTCCATCATGACAATGCTCGGCCACATGTTGCAGTACCGGTCAAAAATTATTTGGAAAATGCTGGATGGGAAATTCTACCTCACCCGCCTTATAGCCCAGACATAGCACCTTCTGATAACCACTTGTTTCGGTCGATGCAGAATCACCTTTCTGGAATACGGTTCACCAATGTTGAAGGTATTAAAAAATGGCTTGATGATTTTCTCGGCGCAAAAGATGAGAAGTTTTTTGGGATGGAATCCATAAGTTGCCTGAAAGATGGGAAAAAGTTACCGCTTCCGATGGACAATGTTTTGAATAAAATATTTTTTCACTTTCATACTTAAATAAATGGTTTTTTTTAACAAAAAAATACGAAATTATTTAGTTGTGCACCCGATATATATATATATAAGTATATATATATATATATGTATATATATATATATATATGTATATATATATATATATATATATATATGTATATATATATATATATGTATATATATATATATATATATGTATATATATATATATACATGTATATATAAATATATATATATATATATTATTTAGATTAGTCATTAAGTGCAATAACATGCGCAAATGCGCCTCTTTCACTAACACATAGATATAAGCAATATTTTGTACACTCAAAGCAGACGTGTGTATCATTTATTGTGACGTGGCATTAGTCCTTCTACAAATTCAGAAGTGACTAACTCGCGTAATGAGCGATGCCGATTTTAGTGTTTATACGGTCATCCAGCTGAAGAAGTAGCTAGCAAGGTTGATGCTACCTACAAAAGGCGCTAAGGCGGTACAAGATTTACTAGGCAGTGCACCAGACACGGATGCCATTGAGGGTTCAAATGACATCGAAAATGCTCAATAAACCGAAGAGCCAAGCATGGCTATTGTTGGTGAGCGTCCACATTTCACATTTTCTGTTTTTTATAATTTTCGTCACTACTTATGAATAAAAAAAAAAAAAACTATGAAGTCAACATCAACACAGCACGGCGATCGAGAACTACGCTGCCCCAATTGAAACTCGAAGGGGCACTTCGCCGGAGACTGCCGCAAAATAAAAAAGAGATTCCGGTTCATGCTGCGTCAATAATTACGTAAGATACTTTAAAATTTACTTCGATTCTAATGTTAAGTTAAGCATAATTTCAGAATGTCTCATAGAGTCAGGCAGAGCAATTTGATTAATTAAAAGGTCACGTACACCAGATGAAAATAAATTAGATTTAGTATTAAATACCTATTATGGGCTAAATATGAGCCAACTTCAAGTAATTGGAAAAACTTATTGTTTTGTATTCGAAAAATCATTAAAAATAAAATTTGAGTTAATCGCTGTTGAAAGAGATTTTATAAGTGTTTGTGGTTTAAGCATCAATGTAGTTACCCTGAAAATTATTGAAGTAAAAGGTAGAAGAGATTCATTGGCAACTTTTGGCAACGAGACAGCTAAGAAACCGTTAGGCAATGATACGGTTAAGAAAAATCTATTATGTAATAAAGAAGAAGAGACACAAAAGTTAGGTAGTACGATTATAAGCAGAAAATCGTTAGAAAGTAAAACTGTTAGGAAACAAAAGGCCGGAATAGACTCAAGCAAGACACATAAACAAAATTATGAAACAGGAGAAACGTTAAATGATAATTTCGCAAAAAAGACATGCTTTGCATTAATATAGTGGAGGATAAGCCTTTAGATTACAACTGTGGAAAAGAGGTGAGCTATGAAGCAAAACTTCGATTTATTGACATGTTTGAGCGTACATACATAAACACAAAAAGACCAGATGTACCTGCAATAAGAAGCGAAATGAAAATATGTTTAGAAAAGTCGAAACCATTCAGTTGCTCACCCAGACGGCTTTCATACACAGAGAGAGACAAGCTTCAAAAAATTATCGATGAATATATAGAAACAGGAGTTATACGTCAAAGCGAATCAGAATACGTCTCACCAAAAGTGTTAGTAGAAAAGAAAATGGGGGGCATAATGAAGTTGCCTTCTAAATAGCAACAAGTTTGCGAACAAAACGGTGCATATATGACTTATCGGATCGGATAATTCTAAGTATGTTAAATAAAACGTCAAAGTTCGATCACAGATACGACATTACTTATGACCAACAAAAAAAATATATATGGCGTTGACGATTTACGAAATTTGTTAGACTGTATGCGACTAAAACGACGAATACAAAAGAAGTCAGAAAAGCATTAAAAGATTATTTCAGGGAGTACAGCAGGCCTAATTTCTGATAGAGGCAGAATTCAACATTACACACATGAAAATAGCAACCGGTTCCTCGCAAGAAAACGAACAGGTTGAACGCATAAATAGGAACATAGGTCTAATGATCTCAAAGTTAACGGAACCCGAAAGTGGTTTGCACTGGGACACAGTATTATAACAAGTCGAACATTTACTAAACAACACATTACATCGCAGCATTAAACAATTACCGAGAAAAATGTTGTTTGGTGTAAAACAAAAAGGTTAGGTAATTGACGAGATCAGAGAAAAACTGGAGGAACTAGACACAACAAGTGGCACTGAAAACTTAAAAGACATTAGAGAGCACGCAAATGAAAGTCAAAAACGGGAACAAACATAAAACGGAAAACAATACAACAAGACAAAGAAAAAAGCCGACAGTACATAAGGTAGGAGACTACGTGATGGTTAAAAATTTTGATTGCACAGTAGGCACCACACGGAAGTTAATTCCTAAGAATAGAATTTTGCAAAATGATAGGTTTTTACTAAAAGACGCCGAAGGGTTCCAAGAAAAAGATAAAAATATATGTATGAATTATATAATAAACTTTAGGATATTTACGTACTTACGATCAAATTGTACTTTAAGAAAAAAAAAAGAGATAAAACATGTATCTAATAATGAGCTAACAGGGATCAGGGGATCCAATTCGTCAGGATGGCCGAGTTGTAGCAGGATTGATACATATACACAAATGGCTTAAGTTTACTCCCCTCATCCCGTGTTTGTCACCTTCTTGCTATCTCGTTTTATTTAGATTAGTCCTTAAGTGCAATAACATAAAATTAATGCGCAAATGCGCCTCTCTCACTAACACATAGATATACGCAATATTTTGAACATTCAACAAAAGAAAATAAAATAAAAAGCGAGTCAGTTGCAAATTGATCATAAAGCAAAGCCGACGTGTGAATCATTTATTGTGACGTGGCATTTGTCCTTCGACAATATATATACATATATATGTCGAAGCGTACTGCATAAACGCACTGTATGCGCGTGTTGCTGCGTACTGCATGAACGCACTGTATGCGCATTTTGCTGCGTAATTACATGAACGCACTGTGTGCGCATTTTGCTGCGTAATTACATGAACGCACTGTGTGCGTGTGTTGCTGCGTAATTGCATGTGTGAGTGTATGGGTATTCTGTTTTGCGCATTAAATCAGAGTCGCAATTGTAGTATGAGGCTGATATTGCATCAGCCAATTTATGCGTTGTGATTGGTCACCGTGTTTTGTAGTTTGGTGAAGTCCCGTTTTAGCGAGACGACAGCGTTGTAGCGCTGTCGTCGAGTGTGATTCGGAGCTATGCTTGAAAGAAGGAATTGCGTTGCCAGCAGTCTAAAAAAGAAACGTTGAAGCATAAGCAACGAAACTCGCTGCGCTAAAGTTAATAAAAATAAGGGATGAAGTAAACGACGTTCCGACAAAGTTAATAACAATAATGGATGAAGTAAACGACGTTCCGACATCAGAAGTGGGATCGGCGCCATCCCCTACATTTACCGAAGATCAGTGGCGCGTAATTTTGCAAATGCAAAATAAAAATTTGTTGGAACTTGTAAAGACAATGCAAGCTTCAACATCGGAACAGCAACAAAAGCGTGAAGTCACATTGCCGAAATTTTTTGCCAACGCCGCAGGCGTAGATGCTTCAAAGTGGTGTGCGACTGCAGATATTATTTTAACTGAACAGCCGCTAGAAGGAAGCAAGCTTATTATGGCATTAAGCAATGCTATGGAGGGCAGTGCATCCCAATGGCTAACGGAAATCTCCTACCCCGACATGAAGTGGAGCGAGTTTAAAGAATTGTTCCTGCATCGATACGAAAGCGACGAGACGATTGCAGCGATGTTTTTGAATCTGTTAAGTAGTCGTCCTGCTAATGGAGAGTGCTTGGCAGTATATGCTAGCCGCTTGGTCTCATCGCTAACTACGGCCTAGAAAGAGAAAAACAACGAGGAGATCGCCGTTTCGGTCGTGCTCGCGCATATGGCAAATATGGACCGCCGTTTGCAACGAACTGTACTCACTTTAAAAGTGCAAACAAGAAGTGATTTGCAGTCGGAGTTGAAAGCGTATAGTTTTCAAAAGCATCGTGATGCCGGCCGTGATATCAGCCCTGGACCTGACATTAAAAAACGGAAAATGTCAACCATGCTGTGCCATTTCTGCGGAAAAGCCGGACACAAAATAGCAGAATGCTGGAGTAAAGTGCGACAAGAGGGCGAAGCGAAATCCCAACGAGAGAAGACCCGTGTTACCTGCTTCAAGTGTGGCCAACCTGGGCATTTTGCGAACCGATGCTCTGGAAGTGACGTCTCAACAAAACAAAAGAGCGTAAACCAATGCTTTGTGTCTGAGCCAACTGGAGTCATGTTACATCGAGGTGAGAGCTACCCAATTTGCTTCGACTCTGGTGCAGAATGTTCCTTGATAAAAGAAAATAAGTATCAGATTGTCCGGTAAACGCATAAATAATATAATAATGTTAAAAGGTATCGGCGATGCCGGTATTTATAGTACTATGCAGATTCTCAGTCAGGTTACCATTAATGAAAACATAATGGAAATATTGTTCCACGTAGTTCAAGATAAAAACTTGAAGAATGATATTATAATTGGACGCGAAGTCCTCAACCAAGGATTCAATGTTGTTCTTGCACCAAACGAGTTTAAAATTGTAAAACCAAAATCTTTAAATATTTGTGCCGCTACTGATTCTCTATATAATCTTGATGACATTGATACTGAGTTGGCCGATGCCGATAAAAACAAATTAATAAATTTACTTAAAAATTATACCTCAGCATTTGTTAAAGGAATCCCAAACACACAAGTTAAGACAGGTGAAATGAAAATTCGACTTATTGACCCCAATAAAACTGTGCAACGTCGGCCCTATAGACTCAGTCCTGAAGAAAGAGAGATAGTGCATGACAAGTTAAGAGAGTTACTCAAATGTAACATTATTCGCCCAAGTTGCTCACCATATGCAAGCCCCATGTTGCTTGTAAAAAAAAAAAAATGGGTCTGATCGTTTATGTATTGACTATAGAGAATTAAACTCAAACACAGTTGCGGACAAATACCCTTTGCCGCTCATTAGTGATCAGATTGACAGGTTGCGTGGTTCTTATTACTTCACTTGTTTAGATATGGCTAGTGGTTTTCACCAAATCCCGATTCACCCCGACTCTATAGAATATACTGCGTTTGTGACTCCGGATGGCCAATACGAATTTCTAACAATGCCCTTCGGACTCAAAAATGCGCCATCCGTTTTTCAACGGGCAGTTATGCAAGCTTTAGGCAATCTTGCATATTCGTATGTGATTGTCTATATGGACGACATCATGATCGTGTCACCAACAATTGAGTTAGGCTTGGAGAGATTGAGTACAGTATTGAACGTTCTCACAAAGGCTGGATTCATCTTTAATATTTCTAAATGTTCTTTTCTGAAAACAATAGTACAGTATTTGGGATACGAAGTAAAAGCCGGCGAAATTCGGCCAAATTCACGGAAAATCTCTGCATTGAATTCGTTACCACCGCCGCAGACTGTTTCTAGTTTGCGACAGTTTATTGGTTTGGCCTCCTACTTTCGCAAGTTTGTACCCGATTTCTCCAAAATAATGAAGCCACTTTATTCTCTCACTTCAGGAAAAGGGAGTATTGTTTGGAATGTTGAACTAGAAAATATTCGAAAAAAAATAGTAACTGTCCTCACAAATGAACCTGTTTTGGTAATATTTGACCCACAATACCCCATTGAGTTGCATACTGACGCTAGTTCTGCCGGATATGGTGCGATACTCCTACATCGTGTGAATGGTAGCCCTCATGTGGTGGAATATTTTAGCAAAACAACTTCCTCCTCTGAGGCTAAATATCATTCTTACGAGTTGGAAACATTGGCTGTGGTTGCTTCTGTTAAACACTTTCGCCATTATCTGCTTGGACGAAAGTTTGTGGTGCATACCGATTGCAATTCGCTAAAGGCTTCACGAACAAAAATAGATTTAACACCAAGAGTTCATCGCTGGTGGGCTTATCTTCAATCATTTGATTTTGACATTCAATATAGAGAGGGAAAACGCATGGCTCATGTTAATTTCTTTTCTAGGAATCCAGTTCCTTCAAAGCCACAACTCGTGTTAGAAAAAATCCCTGAGAAGCGAGTAAATTTAGCTGAAATTTCAAGTGAGTGGCTTCTGACTGAACAGAAAAAAAAATCCAGAGATTGTTGAAATAGTTCGTAAGCTTATTTCCAATGACCAACAAGACGATTTAATTAAATCCTACGATTTAAGAAAAGGTATCTTACACCGCAAGATTCAAAGAAACAATAGAACACGTTGTCTGCCTGTGGTGCCCCGAACATTTAGATGGTCGGTGGTAAATCAAGTAC
Source organism: Leucophenga varia (assembly GCA_018903435.1). Lineage (NCBI taxonomy): Eukaryota > Metazoa > Arthropoda > Insecta > Diptera > Drosophilidae > Leucophenga > Leucophenga varia. The sequence goes on along the minus strand of JAEIFJ010001365.1, from coordinate 15,211 downwards.
ACGAGTCAATTATGCACCTTGGAAGGCAGAAGACCCTTGACAAAGTTTACCAATATTATTGGTTTGATAAAATGAACAAGTATGTTCGCAAGTTTGTAAACAATTGCATAACTTGTAGGACTGCCAAGTCGCCTTCTGGGAAAATACAAGCAGAGCTCCATTCAATCGCGAAAGTGAACATCCCTTGGCACACTGTTCACATAGACATTACCGGCAAATTGAGCGGTAAAAGCGACCTAAAAAGAATATGTCATCGTTCTGATTGATGGCTTCACGAAATTTGTACACCTCTATTACACCCTTAAAATAGATACGGAAAGCTGTGTTAAGGCCTTGAAAGCCTCAATTGCCCTTTTCGGGATACCAAGTCGTATCATAGCCGATCAAGGAAGATGTTTTTCAAGTTCTCGATTTTCTGAATTTTGTTCCTCACAAAAGATAAAACTTCATCTAATTGCAACTGGGGCAAGTCGTGCAAACGGACAAGTTGAGCGTGTCATGAGTACGCTCAAAAATCTGTTAACTGCTGTCGAATCGAGCCAAAGATCCTGGCAAAATGCACTTGGCGAGGTTCAGCTTGCATTAAATTGCACAGTTAGTCGTGCAACTGAAGCAAGTCCCTTGGAAATGCTGATAGGAAAAGAGGCTCGACCGATAGGGTTAATTCCACCTGTGGACACAGAAATGGAGGTTGATCTAAAAGTGTCGGACCTAGTGACAAAATGAAGAGTTTGGCTGATTATGATAAGCAACGTTTTGACAAAACTAAGGCCATGGTTGTAAGGCATTGTGTTGGTGACTACGTTCTGCTAAGGAACGAGGAGAGACACCAAACGAAATTAGACCCGAAATTTAAGGGCCCATTTTTAGTTGTTGAAGTCCTGGATAACGACAGGTATGTGTTAAAGTCGCTAACAAGTAAACGACTGTACAAATATTGTCATGAAGACGTTAGGAAAATTCCTGATGGTAAAATTTCCGATGAATTGGATATTGATAAGCAGAAGAGTCTAGTTGAGACTGAGAGTGTTCCGTCCAAGAAGGACGAAGTACCGCCAGGAGGACGAAGGTACCGTCCAGGAGGGACGAAGGTTATCCGTCCAAGTGAGACGATGAGTTAAATTTAAAATTTTGTTAAAAAAAATATATTGGAGGGTTATGTTGTGGCGAATATTTATTTGAAAGTAAAAGCATTTTGTTGGCTTGTTGAAATCGTATGGTGCGGGAGCAATGGAGGATTGTTTTGCTAAATTACATAATTTAGGTGAATTTATGAACTTTGTTAATTTGGTACTAAAAGAAAAAAATTTTTGTTATCGTTAAGAATAAAAGTTAAGAATCTGTATGGAATACAAAAGATGTCTTTAAATGGTCAGAGATGGTTATCCGTCTTAGAGACGATGGTTATCCGTCTAAGAGAGACGATGGTTATCCGTCTAAGAGAGACGATGGTTATCCGTCTGAGATAGACGATGAATTAAAAATCTTTTTACTTGTTACATAGAAAATTTGAAATTAATATTAAAATCATTACACGAGGACGTGTTAAGGTCATGATGGCCGTGTCGAAGCGTACTGCATAAACGCACTGTATGCGCGTGTTGCTGCGTACTGCATGAACGCACTGTATGCGCATTTTGCTGCGTAATTACATGAACGCACTGTGTACGTGTGTTGCTGCGTAATTGCATGTGTGAGTGTATGGGTATTCTGTTTTGCGCATTAAATCAGAGTCGCAATTGTAGTATGAGGCTGATATTGCATCAGCCAATTTATGCGTTGTGATTGGTCGCCGTGTTATGTAGTTTGGTGAAGTCCCGTTTTAGCGCGACGACAGCGTTGTAGCGCTGTCGTCGAGTGTGATTCGAGCTATGCTTGAAAGAAGGAATTGCGTTGCCGGCAGTCTAAAAAGAAACGTTGAAGCATAAGCAACGAAACTCGCTGCGCTAAAGTTAATAAAAATAAGTGATGAAGTAAACGACGATCCGACAAAGTTAATAACAATAATGGATGAAGTGAACGACGTTCCGATCCGACATATATATACATTTATATACATATACATATATATATATATATATTTATATTTATATATATATATATATTTATATACAGGGTGTCCCCAAAACTTTTTGACAAACTTCGTCAAGAGATAGAGGAAGTCAAGACAAACAACGTTTGTTCTTGCACCAATTGCCTATTGCATACCGTATTTGAGTTATTCGAGCTACAAAAAATGCATTTTGAATGCATTTTTAAAAATCTACTTGTTTGATTTCAAATAATTTCTTAAACAAATTTGTCAAAGAAAAAAATATTTCTTTTTTTCTTTATAAAAATCTCTTTACAAATTTTCAAAATGAGACCCTTGCTCATTAGTACATTTCAAAAACCGACTCTCAACCTCGGTTGTGACTGTTTGCCATATCATTTCTTGCCTCATTGTGTTGAATGCAAACTCTATTTTTTCTTTAAGCTGGTCGCGGTCCCTTATTTCTTCATTGTACACCAATTCTTTCGCTCGCCCCCCAAACATAAAAGTCGACAGGAGTTAGGTCCGGCGATCTTGCTGGCCACTTAATTGGACCATTTCTGCCAATCCATTTCTCACCATATTCTTCATTTAAAAAAATTTTTTACAATAAGACTTGTATGCACTGGGCAACCATCATTTTGAAAAGTCATCCCAGATAATAAGCTTAAAGGAATGTCTTCTAACAAAGATGGAAGTTCGTTTTGTAGAAAGTTGAGGTACGCCGAAGCATTAAGTTTTGTGGCAAAAATGTGGTCCAATTAGGTATATTGCCTACAACGATGTTAGTTTTTAGTAGTAAAGTCATGAGAAACAAACAAAAAAGTTACCAATTACTCCCGCCCACTTGACATTCACACTGAATCTGATTTGGTGTTTTGCTTGCATTTTCATGTGGATTGGCTTGGGAATAATAATGAAGATTGTGATAATTTGTTATTCCCTCTCGGTCAAAAGTTGACTCATCAGTCCACAAAATTTGTTTAAGAAAATTGGCATCACGTCTTTGCTTCTCCAGCATCATCGTGCAAAAGATTAGTCGCCTCTGGCAATCGCCATTGTATAAAGCTTGCACGGGTGTGTAATGATACGGATGCATCTTGTTGTATTTAAGAACACGATGTACCTGTGATTTGGAAATTCCTGTAGCTTGCGAAACTTTTCACACTTGTGACACTTGTTGATGGATCGCTTGAAACGGCTCAAAACAGCTGCTTCTTCATTTTTTGTTCCGTCCTACGTTTCTGTCCTTCGCCTGTTTTTAAAACGCTCCCGTTTCCTCGCAAACGGACAACTGTTGCCTGAAAGACTGCTGCACTGGGTAGGCGTCTCCGGGGAAATGATTGTTCATAAAGCCTTCGGGCCTCACGTGCGCTGCAGTCAGCTTTTCCGTAGCACAATACCATGTCGGTGTATTCTTCTTTCGAAAATTTCATTGTGAAATAACCGAAATTTAGAAAAACAACTTCAAAACACAAAGAAATCGCACTTTTAAATAATAAAAAAAATTTTTTTGAAGTAATTTTCAATGAAATTTTTTAAATTTGGAAAAGTAGTTTAAATTATTTCTCAAAATGCATTCAAAAATGCATTTTTTTGAACTCGAATAACTGAAAAACGGTATAAGATGGGCGATTGGCGCTAGAACAAACAGTGTTTGTCTTGACTCCATCTATCTCCTGACGACGTTTGTCAAAAAGTTTTGGGGACACCCTGTATATACATACATATATATATATATATGTACATATATTTATATATATATATATATATATATATACATATATATTTATATTTATATATAGCTGTATTTCCATTACAGCTTTTGGTCAGCCTGGGCATCACGAAGGGTTTCAACCTCATTTGCCCACCGAGACCAAAGTAGCATCGGTTAGCCAGAGTAATTCTTCGTCTAATTTCTAGGCTGGTGTTATTGCTCTTGTTTTTTTGAGAGCACAAGTAGACGAAGTTTTCAACAACGTCGAATTTGAAATTCCCCATAGTCACAGAACCCTTAGGTCGTGTTATTGATTTGCGAGAGGACACCAAGTACTTCGTCTTACTTTCGTTCATCGCCAGTTCCATCTTGCGAGAATTCTCTTCAATATCGTTGAAAGCCCAGCTCACCGTACGTGGATTTTTGTCGATTATGTCAATATCATCGGCATACGCGAGCAGCATAGTTTCTTTAAAGAAAATGTTGCTCGTCAAATCGACGTGTGGGCATTTGCGTAGTATATACACCAACAAGAGATTGAGGAAGTCGCGCGACAACGCATCTCCCTGACTGGAAGCCTCCTTTGGTGTCAAAGGGGTCGGAGAGAGTGCTGACCGACCCTGACAACGCTTTGAGTGTTTGTCAGCGTCATCATACAGAGGCGAACGATTTTTGCAGGGATCCCAAGTTCAGTCAATGCTTTCAAGAACTTTGATCTGATTGGCGTGTCGAAAGCGGCTTTGAAATCGACGAAAAGGTGGTGTGTGTCGATATGCTTCTCCTTGGTCTTTTTCCAGGATCTGACTCAGCGTGAATATAGAGTCGGTGGTCGACTTCTTCGGTCTAAAAACCGCACTGGTATTGTCCAACAGTGCTTGCTACGTACGGTTTCAACCTATTGCACAGTAAACCAGATAGAATTTTGAACGCGATTTGTATGAGACTTATACCGCGATAGTTTGCGCAGATTGCGGGGGTCTCTTTTCTTAAGGATTGGACAGAGCACACTTACGTTCCAATCGCTGCGCATGCATTCACCAGACCATATTTTGCATAAGAGTTGATGCATAAATCGAATCAACTCTTCGCTGCCGGTCTTAAATAACTCTGCGGGAAGTTCGTCTGCGCCCGCCGCTTTGTTATTTTTAAGCCTTTTTTATGGCATCTGTGACCTCGTTATAGACTGGTGGCTCCACAGGGAGTGCCATCATCGTTCGGGGGAACCAGATATTCATATTCTCCGCTGGCGGCATTGTTCCCGTCCTCGCCTCCAAGTAAGGTAGAGAAGTAGTTCCTCCATAACATAAGTAACTCCTGGACATCTGTCACCACATTTCCATGCGCATCTTTACAGAACGATGCTCCGGGCTTATAACCTTCGGTCAAGCGCTTGATTTATTGATAGAATTTTCGAGCCTCATTTCTGTCGCACATCATCTCAACTTCCTCCAGATCACGCCTTTCTTGGTCTTTCTTTTTGCGTTTGAAAAGGCGTTTTACTTCTCTCCGTTTTTCCGATATCGCTCAATAATAGCTCGTGTTGCTCCCGATTGCAGGGTTCGCTTATAGTCAATGTTCTTTTCTATCGTAGCAGTGCGACATTCCTCATCGTACAAAGTTTGCCTCCGAGGTCTGGTACAACAAACAACCTCCTTGGCCGCCGTACATAATGAGTTGGAGATATGCTTCCACTGATCGTTTATACAGTCGGCTGAGCAGTTGGGAGACCCTTGTTGAGAAGGCAGCGGCGGTCTGCTGCGAGTTTAGCCTACCAACATCTAGCTTTCGTTGTATGGTAGCTCGCTTGGCGTGTGCTGTACGAAGTCTGGTACGTACCTTGGCTAGAACAAGATAGTGTTCCGAGTCGATGTTGGGACCTCTGTTTACTCGTACATTAATCACACTCTATGCATGTCTGGCATCGATTAGCACGTGGTCTATTTGGGTGCGGACGCCTGGGAGGCCACCGCGCAAAGTTGCCTTGTGGATGTCGATGTGTTGAAATGCGGTGCTACTTATGACCATGTTGCGGCCCGCGGCAAAGTTGATTAGCCTTTCTCCATTGTTATTGGTGGTGTTATGTAGGCTGAATTGTCCGATGGTCGGGCGAAAGATTTCTTCTCTCCCAACTTGGGCGTTGAAATCACCGATGACAATTTTGATGTCATGCTTGGGGCAGCGATCGTAAAGTTGTTCTAACCGCTCATAGAATTCATCTTTCTTTTGCTTCGTCTGTGAAGAACTTAGCTTTGATGCGTATCGAGCAAGGAGCTCGTCTACTGCTGTAAATTTGGAGACGAGACCACGTAGTTTCCTACTAACCACGAAACCACATCCAAATATGCGTTGACTTTCATGGCCACTGTAGTAAATGTCACAGGTTGCTTTTTCTAGGTGTCCGTTTCCAATCCATCGTATTTCCTGGATGGCTGTGATATCAGCCCTGAATCCGTCAAGAGTGTCAATCAGTTGTTCAGTTGCACCATCCCTGTTAAGGGATCGGACGTTCCAGGTGCATATTTTTAAATCGTGTTCCTTAAATCTTTTCCGGGGTTTGTTATCGTGAATAGCAGATTTAATGGTAGATGGGGTCTCCAGAATCCATGCCCCTGCCGCAGAGTTCACCGCGGGTGGATTTTCACTTGTGTGTCTGCCACCTGGAGTATTTTTGTTTCTTCTAGCCGTCTTATCCATTATTCGTGTGATAAATCGGTTTTAAGTTGTTTTCCGGTTGAGGGACCAACACCCTGCGAAACCCACCTCTTCTTGAGGGGTTGTCTCTTTAGACGACTCTTACGTCAAGCTGAGCCTGCTGTGGTGGTATTCTTGACAGCCCGCACACCACACGGGATATATATATATATATATATATATATTTTTATATATATATATATATATTGTTTTTTAAAATATTTTTTATGACCCAACCTACAAAAGTTTAATTAATATACAACGCGAACTAAATAATTCACATACTATGTATGTGATTTACTTTTTCAATTAAACATAATAAAATTTAAATTAATTTCTCCGCCAAATTACTCATTGTGGTAGTGTACAGGCCGTCAAGAATACCACCACAGCAGGATCAGCTTTACGTAAAAGGCGTCTAAAGAGAAAAGCCCTCAGGATGAGGTTGGATCCGCAGGGGTCATGAGCCCCTAAACCGGAAAACGACTTGAAACCAAACGCACACGCGAACCATGGATAAAATGGCTATAAAAAGTAGAAGTACTCCAGGTAGCAGATACAGAAGTGAAACTCCACCAGTGGTGATCTTCGCGGCAGGGGCATGGACTCTGGTGGTTGCAACTACCGCTCCAACTGGGAGAGAAGCAATCCAGACTTAGTACAGCGCCACGCGAGCTACCACACAACGAAAGCTAGAGAGACTACCTCGGCATCCGACTGAATAGGTGGAAGCATATCTCCAACTCATTAAGTACATCAGCCAAAATAAGTTATTGGTTATGCTAAACCTGGAATGCAAACTTGGTACGATGAGGAGTGTCGGCTTGCTAAGGCAGAGAAGAACGTCGCCTATAAGAGAACCCTGCCAGCGGGAGCAACACTGAGCTATTGTTGAACGATATCGAAAAAAACGAAGAGAGGAAAAGACCTCTTTCAAACCCAATAAGAAATACAAAGAGAGACGTGATCTAGAGGAAGTTGAGATGATGTACGACAGAATTGAAACTCGAAAATTCTATCAGAGTCAAGCGTTTGACCGAAGGTTATAAGCCCGGACCATCTTTCTGTATAGATGCACATGGAAACGTAGTCACTTATGTTATGGAGGAACCACTTCTCAACAATAGTTGGGACTGAGGATGAGAGCAATGTAGCCAGCGGAAAAGATTAATGTCTTGGTTCCTCCGACCGATAACGGGCCTGTGGAGCCACCTGTGGAGCCACCAAACTATGACGAAGTCTTAGAAGCTATACAAAGGCTTACAAATAACAAAGCGGCAGAGTTATAAAGGGTGGTTAAATTTCAAGGGCCGATGTTGATTTTGAATAAAACACGAATTATTTAGGAAATTATTGACATTTCTTTTTATTATGATATATTGGTATGACTCAATTATGTATGGAACAAAATATCGGCCAAATGGCCGCCACGGCTTCAAATTTTTCGCGCAAAAGAACCATTGTTTCGTTAGCTGTGTGGCAAGTGGCACCGTCCTGTTGACACCACATATCGTCCACATCCATATCTTCCAATTCAGGCCACAAAAAGTTTGTTATCATCTCATGATAGCGAACACCATCCACAGTAATTGCCTGGCCAGCCCATAAACTGCACCAAACAGTCACTCTTTGTGGATGCATTGGTTTTTCGACAATCACTCTTGGATTCTCATTCGCCCAAATGCGGCCATTCTGCTTATTGACGAATCCACTGAGGTGAAAAAGTGCCTCATCACTGAAGACAATTTCCTTCGAAAATTGATCATCCACTGTTGCCATTTCTTGCCACCATTCTGACCATTGAGAGGCTTTTTAGTTCTTGAGTCAATTGAACCTTGTAAGCGTGTAAATGCAAGACTTTATGCATAATATTCATCAACGACGAGCGTGAGTGGTGCAATTGTTGGGCACGACGACGAGTTGAGGTGGACGGCTCTTCAGGCACACTATCGCGAACAGCATCAATATTTTCTGCAATACGAGCTGTACGAGCATGCACTGGTGTCTTCACATCTCCTACAGACCCGGTTTGCTCAAGTTTTGCACGGTTTTTCCGATTGTACGCACATTTTTACGATTAAATTGACCGAAAAATCACGATACGCCCATTTTCATAATAGGCCTGAATAATTTAAAGCGTTGCTCGATTGTGTATCTTTCCATGGTTCAAATTGAGTTAGTCTGAAGTTGAGAAAGGTCAAAAGAAATGCAGGAAAAAACTTGACGTTTAGGTGTGGTTCACATTCAACATCGGCCCTTGAAATTTAACCACCCTTTATAAGACCGGTGGCGAAGAATTGAATGGATGTATGCATCAATTCTTATGCAAAATGATTACTCGTAAATGGATGCCCAGCAATTGGAACGTAAGTGTGCTTTGTCCAATCCTCAAAAAAGAGGCCGCGCACTCAACGCAAACTATTGCCGTACAACTCTCCTTCCAGTATAACAGACTGGAACCATTCGTGCAAAGTCTGGTTGGACGATATCAGTCCAGTTGTAGACCGAAATAGTCGACCATCGGAAATATGGAGTATATTTACACTACGCCAGATACTGGAGAAATCCAGAGAAAAGCAAACCGACACACTCCACCAATTCCCACCTGCTTTCGACACGCCAATCAAATCAAAGTTTAACAAAACACTGACTGAGTTTCGTGTCCCTGCAAAGATCGTCAGCCTTTGTATGATGACGCTTACAAAAACCCAAAGGGTCGGTGAAAATTTCTCAGAGCCATTTGCTACCAAGAGAGCCTTCAGACAGGGAGATGTGTTGTCGTGAAACTTCTTCAATCTCAATCTTGGAGTATATACTACGACAATGAACATACGTTGACCTGAAGGGTAATATTATTTTTAAACGAACTATGTTGCTCGCGTGTGCCGAAGACATCGACATTATCGGCAAAATTTCACGCACTGTCAGCAAGGCTTTCAACGATATTGAAAGGAATTCCCGCTCAATGGGTCTAGCGGTGAACGAAAGTAAAGCGAAGTACTTGGTATCTAGTCGCAGATCAGCAACACTCTCTAGAGAATCAAAGAGTATGGGGAATTTCACCTTCGAGGTTGTAGAAAACTACCTTTACTTGGGATCAGTGCTGCTCACCTGAAAACCTTAACTCTTACAAAATCACCCTTTATAAGCCTGATCAGCCTGGCGTTCAAAAGGTGAGATGTGTACAGTCTATCAAGTAAAAGCGTGTAGGGCTATAATTTTAGACAAATGTTTTTAAAAAATTTACTTTTTTCATACTTATGAAGTTTACAATCTGAATTAAATTGCAATTATTTTAATAAATAGTCCAGTCACCTTCAAAGGCAACAATAGCTTGGCATCTCCGAATCATACTTTCGACCAGGTTTTCAGCATACTCAAGCGGCACAGACTTCCAAGTGTGAAGAATTTCTTGTGACAGCTGCTTCAAATCGATGACTTTTTGCCTTGAAGCTTGTGTTCAATGTATGCTCACACGTTTTCGATAGCATCAGGTGACTGCGAGGGACAGTCGAGCATAGTTTACTGCGGTGTTTTGGATCACTATCCTCTTGAAAACCCCATACTTTTATGCCTACTAAGTATACCAAGACAATGCATGAAAGAAAAAGGCTTCCTTTGCAACTTCTTTGCAAAAATCAGAACGATTGTTATTACTAACCGCAGTTTAAACCGTATACGCTTTTACTTGACAGAATGTACATTTCTCATACAGTTTTATGATTGAATGACTGTGTTTCAGAATTCGTCAAAGATTGCTATATTAAACATTAAACTATGGGCTATTTTAGATTACATCGAATAAATTTTACATTTTGTATTTATTTGAAACTTTAAAAATTGTTAAGTCAACATGTCATAAATGTTTTTTACGTATAAATTGTATGTTAATCACTTGTAATAACTATTTTTGGCGGTAACTTTTTTCACGGGTAGTATTTTAGGTAGCAGATAGCAAAATATGGCGTTTACTATAAATGTTTAAGTGAATATCAAAAAAAAAAAAAAAAAATACTATTCATAATAATTTTTTTAGACATTTATGGACTAAAAGATACATATTAGCAAAACAACAGCTAAGACTGAAACAGTTAAAAATATTAATTAATTTATTTTACATCTTTTTCATCAGTTTCATTTAATTATCTTTCATATCGTTATACTTTTTTAAAGAAATGTTTAATTCTTTATGATAACTGTAATGCACATGCATATGAATATGAATAACCTAACGATTACTCAATGGAAGTTCAATAACATTGCCATTATGCTTAGCCAGCATAATGAAGCAACAGCAGAATGAGGTCAGTTCATATGCATGCGAAAAGTGTTAGATTACTAACCGCGCAGCTAGTTGTAAGAATAAGTGTAATGTTAAATAATGGTAACAATAAAGAGTCAGTCTGAATCTGACAATTAACCAAAAACGTTCATTGTATTTATTTATCTTTATATAACAAAGAGAAGGTCCTCGGGCTTTAAAGGCATGTAGAGTGATTAAGAATTTACTTATGTTTCTCAAAAATTAAACATCGTATTTTTGTTAGGACGCCACCAAAATAATGTTTCCATTTTAAAAATCGAAGTGTTTTAATGATATACATTGAAAGTTAAATGGGTTGATACAAGCACTACGTAAAATTGTAGGCCACTCTCTAGGAGTCTAATTAGTGCGATTTCGGATAAGTGATCCTGTAGTGCTGTGTATAGAATCAACAAGCATCATAGTGTGATCTGGCAACAAATATGAAATTTTAATAGATTTGATAAAACTACTATAGATGGTTTAAGAAAATAAGCAACACTTGTCAACGTCTAAGTTCTTCACCGATTACCGACAAAAATAAGAAGATATTTAAAAATCGTAGTTAAAATTTTATTTTAACTTCGCTGGTTAACGAAAAGAATAAAAGTGTGATCTCAGTGTGCGGTGCTGAAAAATTTAATCTTAAATTTAATCTAAAAAGTTTAATTATTAAGTTTCTTTCATTGTGCTATATGCGATATACATACACATATACGCAGGTTGGTTAAGATTTAAGCATGCGTGGCTATTGCTTGAAACAAGTGCGTGTTTGTTGGCGCGCGCCAATTTTTATTTGATGATTGTTGTGACAAAAATCAAATCATGAAGGAATATGCGTGGAAAACCACGAAAACTGGATACTCTCCAAGACCCAAAATTCAAAAAGCGGGTAAGTGGCAATTTGAAACCACCTTCAAATATGTAACTAAAACGTGGCCATTTCACCACCAATCGTTAAAAATAATGTCTATGGAAAAGACAATATAAACCGAAAAATGATCTGATCAAAACAATTGAAATAAGCTATTCATTTTCTGCTCATTCGGGTATGGATAACGACAACTATGATAGTTAAATGAAGACATAATTGAGAAATCATCTTTTTAACTTAAAGTTCGTAGCGATGTGTGTTCCGGCTTTCAATCAATAACTAAGGAAATAAAGATTCCAAAACCACCACCGATAGTTGCTGAGGTAGTTAAAGATATGAATGGATTAATAAATACCTTTGGTTTTTTTTTTGCATTTAAAGACTAGCATATCAAATCTTGTATAGCGAATGTAGTTAGAACCAATAACCAATAACTCATATTTATACCCTGTACCCAAAGGGTAAAAGGGTATATTAAGTTTGTGCGAATGTACGTAACACACAGAAGGAGGCTAAACAGACCATATAAAGTATATATATTCTAGATCAGCATTGAAAAGGGAGTCGAACTAGCTATGTCTGTCTGTCCGTCCGTCATGCTCTCTGCCGTATGAAACTATTATCTAGGAGACTATAAGAGATAGAGCTTCCTAGGCTCCTAGGCCGTCAAGTGCGAACTTACAAACGGTTTGTCTATAACCCCATTTTAAGGGGAAACCCGCATACAAATTTACCCCAAAATTTTGGGTTTTTGCATGAAAACGTCATTGTTTCTAATTCAAAGAACTCTAAATTTTGTATAAATAATGCCTTTTATAGTCCCAATAAAATATTCCAATATGGGTAGAACCAAAAAATTTTAGGTATAGCTTCATACAAATTTACCCCATTTTTCAAGTTTTTGTTTGAAAATCCAATGCAATAAGGTATTTTAAGGTACATAAAGATTGGGTACAGGGTATCTTGCAGTCGAACATACTCGACTTCAGCGTTCTTTCTTGTTTTAATGATAAAAACATTCCTTATCATTCCTACCAGCTCAAGGAAGAGCGAGTTTATCGTGTGGTAATAAGAAATGTGCATTATGCTACTACCCCATCTATAATTAAGGAAAAGATGTTAACATTTGGACATACTGTGCCTAACGTACATAGCCGATAATATACATAGTCTATTGAATGGTTTACCGCTTAACCTTTATATTTGGGTATTGAACCAGCAATGAACAATAAGGCGGTATATAATATTAAATTCCTATGCCGTACCTGCTACGTAACGGAATTGGTATTGTAAGTTTATCAGAAAGTTTGCAGCGCATTAGAGATGGTTCTAATCCCTTGCTATCGATAAAACATAACAAGAAAAAACGTTAACTTCGGTAGAACCGAAGCTTAAATACCCGTCACACGAATCTTTAAAGAGTTTATGTGTAATCATCAGTGGTCACCTAAGTTTACACACAATATTAATTTAAAATTTTGAGCTAAGAATACAGATATGTATAACAACATGTTCCTCCAAAATATCTGGAAATGGGCGGTAAGTTTGTATGCAAGAAACACCTAAAAATGGTCGTGGCACCATGATATTGGAAGAGTTTTTACCCAATATGGAGTAAAAACATGAATAAATAATAACCATTTTCATACAAAAATTCGGAAATGGGCGGAGAGTTTGTTTGGGGGCTGTACCAAAAAATGGGCGTGGCACATCTGATTTGACATTGGATGACATTAGAATGTTTTTAGCCAAATTGGAGTGAATATATGCATATACAATTAGTATTTTTTTACAAAAAATCGGAAAAAATGGAAAGTTTATATGGGGGCTATGCCTAAAAGAGGGCTTGGCATCTTGGTTTTGACACTGGATGACAAAAGAAATGTTTTTACACAATTGGGAGCGAATACATTCATAAATAATTACAATTTTTATACAAAAAATCGGAAAAAACGGTACGTTTGTATGGGGCTATACCTAAAAATGGGCGTGGCACTCTAATTCTCGAACTCATAATAGTCGTTGCTTAGAAAAGCTAAAGTTCCAAATTTCAGCTTAATATCTTTATATCTTCAACAAAAAAGATGCCTAGAAATATACAGACAGACGGACAGACGGACATGGCTAGATCGATTCGTCTCGTCGAGCTGATCAAGAATATATATACTTTGTGGGGTCTACGACGTCTCCTGCAATGCGTTACAAACTTTCAGACAAACTGAATATACCCTTTACACTATGTGTGGCGGGTATAAAAAAACGATAACATTGTCGTCACCTAAGCTCAAGCACCCATCACAGGCATCTTTGAATAGTTTGTGTGATCATAAGGGGACTAGATAAAATTTCGAGTTGGGATGGATGGGTTCTAAATGGTCTACTAAAACCCAGGCTAGACACAATATTGATATCAAATTTTAACTAATAATACAGAACTAAAAATATTTTTTTTTTTTGATAATATCAGAAAATGGGAGGAGAGTTTGTATAGGGCAATATGTAATTGAAGACCGATCCTTATCATAGTTTAGAGTAGTGTATATATTGGACTACATTAGAAATGTTTTTACCCAAATTTGAGTGATCTCAGTGTGCACTTAAAATTTAATCTGAAAAAAAAAAAAAAAAAAAAAATAAAAAAAAAAAAAAAAAAAAAAAAAAAAAAAAAAAAAATTTTGGTTGGGTTGAAGCTAAATTTATGTACCAGTTACTTTGTTTTTGGTTGATTGCGTTTGGAGTATTTGTATTAAATTAAATTTTATTTTAAAAAACTAATCAAATAAATTTTTAATTTAAAGTGGTATCGGGGTCCTTTGGAACCAAATTTAAAACGAAGATTTGGGAAGGGAAAAGAAACATTTTAACCAATATTGAAGCCCTTTCGCTTTATAAATACATTTATTTCATATAAAGAACTTGAAAAAAATGATGTACTTTTGTATGGGAGCTATACCTAAAAGTGGGCGTGGCAGTCATTGATTTTAACATAGAAACTACACAGGACCTAGAAAACTTAAGTAAAGTTCCCAAAAACTTTAAAACTGAAAATTTCAGCAACCAAAATCTTGAAACAAAAACCAAACAACAGACGAGGACAGACGGACGAGACAGACGGACATGGCTAAATCGATTTGTCTCGTCGAGGTGATCAAGAATATATATACTTTATAGGGTCTACGATGCCTCCTTTAATGCGTTACAAACTTGCCGACAAACTGAATATACCTGTTTACACTAGTGTAACAGGTATAATAAAAATTTTTATTTGTAAATTTCTTTCATTGTGTTCTACGCGATATATATACACATAAACGCTAGTTTGTTAAGATTTAAGCGTGCGCGGCTACCGCTTGTACAAGTGCTAGTTTGTTGGCGTGCGTCAATTTTTATTTGATGAGTATGTATATGGCTGTTACAACTTGTGGTAAGCCTGGGAATCACATAGGGTATTAACCCAGGTGGTATGATCCACTGCCACTCGATACCAATTCTGAATCCCGATCTTACGGACGTCCTCCAGGACCTAAGCCTTCCAACGCAGCGGCGGGCGTCCCCGCTGTCGTGCCCCTCTGATTTCATCCACGTTTTTGTCGT
>JAEIFJ010001364.1:0-19584 GCA_018903435.1 Leucophenga varia | reverse complement strand
TTTTTATATAAAATGGATCGATAAGAAGGGAAAGAGTTTTTACTTTTTTTATTTTAACCGAAATTTTTGAAAACTTAAAATAAATTTAAATTTTTCTCATCTTTGGGTTTATTTTTCTTTGAAAGTTAGAAATAAATTTCAATTTTTTTTTTATCTTTGGGTTCGTTTTCTTTTTTCTATGTTTGAAAGAAAGCGGTAAATTTTTTTCTACAAATTATGGAATTTTTAAAAATGCCTTTTCTTTTGTTTTCGAGATATGATAATTATGAATTAAGCGCCCTACTTTATGTTTGCTTTTCCTGCAAGATTTTAAAGATATTTACCTGAAATTCGATAGATAGCCTCCATACAAACCTACCTTCCCATTTTTGATTTTTTTTTTTTTTTATATGAAAATGATTATTTTTTGTGAATGTATTGACTCCAAATCGTGTAAAACAAATTTCTAAACGGACAACGTCAAACGAAAGCTCATGAAAGAAATCTATAAGAGTTTTTGACCTACAAAAGTTCTTTGATAGGACTAATGTCAAAGGCATATCTTTCGCATGTGGAAAAATTCTATTTTGATTTTTATTCAACATAATCAAAGTATACATTTATTGTCCATTTATTTTTGTGTTTTATAATGCCTGTAAAGTGAAACCCGTAATTTCCAGACGGTAACGGCATTATAAACGTTTCATGAGTTAAAACAAGATTAGCGATTCGTTGTATACCCTAAAATTGTAATATTGAATTGATTCATATTTATGATAAATTATTTTCATATTGCCTTAACTTACCACATAAGGACAAGTGTGATTGAGAGTTGAAAATTTTTTGAAAGTATCGTATATCACATTTATAACTGGATTATTTCTACGTTTCAAATATTTACATGTATCAAAGGTAATATTGTATAGAAATGGTTTGTAACCATTTTCTTTACGCACTAAAGCAAAATTACCCTGGAAAGTAAATAAATTAGATTAAGATTAAAAATTAAAAAAAAAAATTCAACTTACATCAATCTTTTCTTGTGGACGTAATAGATCAGCTTCAATATTAAGTAACACAATTTTACGACTTTTAGCGCGTAGCCTACATTCATTGAAAACTATTATTGATTCATCAATGGATTTACAAACGACATTAGTCCATCTGATCGATGCTTTTAAAGTAACTATTTGTAAATAAAATACAATAAATGCGAATATCAATGCAAAACGACAAAGCATTTTCGTGGAATTTTAGTAGAAAACTAATTTGAAATTTAAAATAGTTTTGCTATAAATAAAGGTTTGCAAAATTACAATATAAATGTTTTCATTATAGTAACTTAATTACTCAACTATTTGATTTTACACAAAAACTATCAGACTTGATTTTTATCGATTTTAAATGAGTAAATGAATGCTTTATAATGTATTTTACTTTACTCGTAGGGTATAAGTTTACATATGGGTAAAAAACGTCATATGTCCACCCAAAAGAAAAAAAAAGTTCTTTTCAAATTTGTGAGTTCTAATATAGTTTAGGAATTTATTAGCCAATCTTTTGAGATATATTTAAAATGAATCGAGAGGGAGGGAAAAAGTTTTGACTTTTTTTACTTTAAGGTAAATTTTTGTCATCTTTGTTATGTGCGCTTTTCTTGATAGGTCTTAAAAATTTTTTGATAATATGATGATACATAAGATTATATGTATATCAAACCCCAGTTTCCATACAAATTTCGAAAATCAAAAACTCTGATTTTTATTCAACATAATCAAAGTATACTTTTATTGTCAATAATATTTTTGTTTTTACAAAGACTGTACCTATAAACCCGTAATTTCCAGACGGTAACGGCAATTTTAAACTATCATGACTTAGATACCAATCATTGACTTCTTGTCTACCCTAAAAATGTAGAATTGAATTGGTTCCTATTAATAATTAATTATTATCATAATTTCTTAACTTACCACATAAGGACAAGTGTGATTGAGATTTGAAAATTTTTTCATAGCATCATATATCAGATTAATAACTGGATTATTTCTACGTTTCAAATAATCACAAACATCAACAGTAATATTGTATAGAAATGGTTTGTAACCATTTGCTTTACGCACAAAAGCAAAATTAGCCTGGAAAATTATTCAATAAATATATTAGGAGTAATTTAAAAGAAAAGAAAAAAAACAATAAGAATAATTAACTTACTTTTTAAACTTTTCTAATGGACGTAATATATCTCCATTAATTTTAAGTGTTACAATTTGACGACTTTTAGCGCGTAGCCTACATTCATTAACAACTATCAAAGAATCATCAAAGGATTTACAATCGAGATTAGTCCATCTGATCGATGCGAATGTAGTTGCTAAATTTAAATAAAATACAGCAAATGCGTATAAAAACGCAAAACGACAATGCATTTTCGTTGAATTTGAGGTGAAAACTATTTTGAAGTATGACATTTTTATAAAAATAAATGTTTTGTTTATAATTACTTAATTACTTAACCATTCGACTTTTTGTTAATAATTGCAGACTCGATCTTTGTCGATTTTAAATGAGTAGTGAATGCTTTGTTATATATTATTCTTTACTCGTAGGCTAAAGTTTGCAAATGAAGGTCAACACATCATTTACGGTAAAATTTTAAGTTTTAAATTTAAGTGTTTTTAGGTAAACTCTATAGGGATGAAATTAAATCTAAGGGAATATATACACACATATACATTTGTATAGGCAATATATAGGACACTTTTATAAGCAGTGCCAATTCAGATACAGAAAAAAAACTCACAATCAGTGTACATATTACATAAAACTCGTCATTAACAGATCAATCACTATTCACAGATTTGTGATACATTTTAATAGTGCACACCGAGTTGAAGTATGAATGTTTAAAATCAGCTGTTTTTTACAGTGATGAATATTTACAATTTTAACGAACACATGAAAATCTCATTCGTTATAATCGTTATCGAATTTTTTTTGTCATGTGTTCGTAAAAGGAAAATATGCATATGAAGCTTGCTCACACATAAACTTATACAGGGTCTCACGTAATAGGTATGCGTAATATTTTTATAATAAACTACGTGTATATTTTTTTATACCCGTTACACATAGTGTTATTATTTAAACTTAAGCTTTTCTCGGCAACGACTAGGTTAAGTTCGAAAATGAGAGTGCCACGCCCATTTTTAGGTATAGCCCCATAC
The DNA here is from genome assembly GCA_018903435.1 of Leucophenga varia. Classification (NCBI taxonomy): domain Eukaryota; kingdom Metazoa; phylum Arthropoda; class Insecta; order Diptera; family Drosophilidae; genus Leucophenga; species Leucophenga varia. The sequence continues at coordinate 16,378 of JAEIFJ010001364.1, read as the reverse complement.
AAACTTATCGATTTTTTTCGATTTTTTTTTAAATAGTAATTATTTATGAATGTACTCGCTCCCAATTGGGTAAAAACATTTTTTGGTCATCCAGGGTCAAAACCAAGACGACACGTCCATGTAACGGGTATTTCAGCTTCGGTTCCACCGAAGTTAACGTTTTTCCTTGTTTTTACTTCAATGTTGACTCTTTAATTTTCTTAAAAACTTTTACTGAGCAGAATTACCTAAGTTATCGGGTATGTAATGGAAGTCGAACGGAAAGTTTTGAAATCTGGAAAATTTCGATGATATCGAATTCATAAATTTAAATTCAGAATGAATATATTTTTTCAGGAATTTTTTATATTCTGAACTTCTTATCTGTTAAATCAGACTGGTTTCAATTCCGATCTCCGATCATATACATACTTTTCTACTTACAACAAGTTTCTTGCAATTAATAAATGGGCATACATTATACAATATTTAACCAAAGTCAAACATATCTTTTGATTTTTATTCAACATAATCAAAGTATATTTTCATTGTACTAAATATTCTAGTTTCTTCAAAGCCTGTAACTATAAACCCATAATTTCCAGATGGCAACGGCATTTTTAGGGTTTCATGACTTAAATAAAACTCATCGATTTGTTGTCTTCCCTAAAAAAATTAATTAAAGTAATTCTTTGTTATGACTTAAATCTCAAATAACTAACCTTTTTGAAAAAAATTTTCTCCAAAATAAAAAAAAATCAGATTAGTTTAGAATTTCATGATATGGACTTCGATTCAAATCTTCAAAATACATCACTGCTGACTCGAATCTTTTAATTTTAAAGTAGTAGATTAAAATTTTTTTTTTTTTTCATTTTGAAAAAAAAAAAAAAAATTCCAAATAGATTAGTTATTTGAGGTTCGCCAATATGATTTTTTTTTGTGTAGCTGTGTTATTTTCATTTTTTTTTTCGAAACTTACCACATAAGGACAAGTGTGATTGAGTGTTGAACGTTTTCTAAAAGCATCGTGTATCAGATTTATAACTGGATTATTTCTGCGTTTCAAATAATCACATACATCAACAGTAAAATTGTATAGAAATGGTTTGTAACCATTTGCTCTACGTACAAAGGCAATATTAACCTAGAAAATTTTAAATTAGATAAGAAAAATTAAAAATTGTAAACTTACCATAGGTTTCTTAATTGGGCGTAATATATCCACTTCCACTTTAAGTGTTACAATTTGACGACTTTTAGCGCGTAGCCTACATTCATTGACAACTAACAAGGATTCATCTAAGGATTTGCAATCGACATTAGTCCATCTGATTGATGCATTTAAAGTAATTATTTGCAAATAAAATACAACAAATGCAAAACGACAATGCATTTTCGTACAATTTTAGTAGAAAACTAATTTTAAATATGAAATTTTTATAAAAATTATTATTAGATAGGTGTATAAATGTTTTGGCTATAATTACTTAATAATTGGACCTTAAGCTATAATTAACATTTTTTTTAAATTCAGAAACATTAGTCCAAGTTTCTGCCACATTACTACTAATTTCGGCTACAAAATTTTGCAATTTTTGTTTTTTGCTTTGTTTACGTTGTGCTTTGTTATAATTGCCGTCATCAAGAAAATTAGAGATATAATTTTCAATAGAGAAATATTATTTTGGCTGGTAGACTGAAAAAGCAATAAATTTAAGGGTAGCACATATTAGCAGATCATTTAGAAACTGAGCGATACACAATTGACCGTGTTAATGGCAAATTAAAGCCGAAAGTAGCCGAAATTAAAATTTTTATTCCACAAAAGCTTAGGGTATTTTAGTAGGAAATCTATTTTGGCAATGTTTACTGCTAGAACAATTTACGTCTAAAACATACACATAAGAATCTGACACAAACAAATGCGGTTTTTGTCAGTACTTATTTTATTTTGAAAGTTTTTTCTAGAGATCAGATAGTTTCGAAATCAGGAAAATTTTGATGATGACTAGATTAGAACTTATAAATTTAATTTCAGAATATATAAATTTCAATACAAAACTTTTTTTTATTATATTATATTCGGATCTTGTTATAATCGAAATTTGGCTTAAATCGATTGAGAAAACTTTCTGATCGAGTTCCATTATTTATAGCCGTTCCTTTAAAACCCGTTAAACGTGTAAAACATTAACAGCTCAATGCGACGAGTCGATTTATACATGACCGTCCACTTTTTATTCAACAAAATCAAAGAAAATTTTTAGTTCAGCTAATATTTGAGTTTCTATAAACGATGTAAATATAAGCCCGTAATTTCCAGACGGTAACGGAATTTTAAACGTTTCATGACTTAAATAAAATTCATCGATCCACTGTTTTCCCTTAAAAATTTAACATTGAATTAATTCATATTAATGTTTAATTATTTTAATATTTTTTTTTTTTTTTTGTTAACTTACCACATAAGGGCAAGTGTGATTGAGTGTTGAACGTTTTCTGAACGTATCATATATCAGATTTATAACTGGATTATTTCTACGTTTCAAATAATCACATACTTCAACAGTAAAATTGTATAGAAATGGTTTGTAACCATTTGCTTTACGCACAAAAGCCATATTAACCTAAAAAAATAATTAAGTTAAATAAAAGTAAAACTCTAATTTAAAGAAAAAATAATAATTTTAAACTTACCGTAAGTTTCTCAACTGGACGTAATACATTCGTCTCCAATTTAAGTGTTACAATTTTACGACTTATAGCGCGCCAACCTACATTCTGTGAAAACTACCCAGCTTTCATTAAAGGACTTACAATCGAGATTAGTCCATCTGATCGATGCATGTAAAGTAATTATTTCTAAATAAAATATTACAAATGCGTATATAAACGCAAAACGACAATGCATTTTCGTTGAATTTGAGGTGAAAACTAATTTAAAATATGACATTTTTATAAAAATAAATGTTTTGATTATAATAACTTAATTACTTAACGATTTGACTCTTTGTTTAAAATAGCAGACTGATTTTTATCAATTTTGGAGAGGTAATAAATGCTTTGTTTTGTATTTTAATAGGCTAATCTGAAAAAAATGTCCGCTAATGATAAATATTCGAGGTCCTCAGTTACTAATTTAATTACTAGATGCATACATTTCAAAAAAATATTTCGAAACATTTTTGAATTCACAGTCCCAAAGTAAACACCTAAAGCTGTAATTGTATCATGGGCCAAGGTATATTTAAGGTCAGGCGACAGCTAAAACTAAGAGAGAGTAGTGAGAGTGTAAGAACCTTCGTGTCGCTGCTACGCACACAAGCAAAGGTGCCGATCACTGATAAATACATACATTTCTAACAGCGTCGTTTGATGCTTAAATTGTTGGCATTATTTCCCTGTATTTTTTTTTCGGTACGTCGTAATTTCCGGACCAACCAAGTCATCGAATTTTCGTCGCAATAACCGGACGGACGCTATAAGCAGAGTCGTTATAGCCGGATTCGACTGTAGTTTACGAATTTATTAGCCAATTTTTTTAGATTTATATAAAATGAATCGAGAGGGATGGAAAAAGCTTTGAGTTTTTTATTTTAAGGGAAATTTTTGAAAACTAAAAATAAATTTCAATTTTTCTCATCTTTGTTATATGCGCTTTTTTTGATAGGTCTTAACAATTTTTTTGATAATATGATGATAAGGTTATATGTATATCAAACCCCAGTTTTCATACAAATTTCGAAAATCAGAAACTCTGATTTTTATTCAACATAATCAAAGTATATTTTTTATTGTCAATAATATTTTTGTTTTTACAAAGACTGTACCTATAAACCCGTAATTTCCAGACGGTAACGGCAATTTTAAACTATCATGACTTAGATACCAATCATTGACTTCTTGTCTACCCTAAAAATGTAGAGTTGAATTGGTTCCTATTAATAATTAATTATTATCATAATTTCTTGACTTACCACATAGGGACAAGTATGATTGAGTGTTGAATGTTTTTTGAAAGTATCGTATATCAGATTAATAACTGGATTATTTCTACGTTTCAAATAATCACAAACATCAATAGTAATATTGTATAGAAATGGTTTGTAACCATTTGCTTTACGCACAAAAGCAAAATTAGCCTGGAAAATTATTCAATAAATATATTAGGAGTAATTTAAAAGAAAAGAAAAAAAACAATAAGAATAATTAACTTACTTTAAACTTTTCTAATGGACGTAATATATCTCCATTAATTTTAAGTGTTACAATTTGACGACTTTTAGCGCGTAGCCTACATTCATTAACAACTATCAAAGAATCATCAAAAGGATTTACAATCGAGATTAGTCCATCTGATCGATGCGAATGTAGTTGCTAAATTTAAATAAAATACAGCAAATGCGTATAAAAACGCAAAACGACAATGCATTTTCGTTGAATTTGAGGTGAAAACTATTTTGAAGTATGACATTTTTATAAAAATAAATGTTTTGTTTATAATTACTTAATTACTTAACGATTTGACTCTTTGTTAAAAATAGCAGACTGATTTTTATCGATTTTGGAGAGGTAATGAATGCTTTGTTTTGTATTTTAATAGTATCTTTTACGTATAGGCTAATCTGAAAAAATGTCCACTAATGATAAATATGCGAAGTCCTCAGTAAACACCTAAAGCTCAAAAATTTTACGACAAAGCATTTTCGTAGGAAGTTTAGCAAAAAACTAATTTAAAATATGTAATTTTTATAAAAATAAACATAAATAGATGTAGGTTTATTATAAATTATTTGACTATAATTACTTTATACTATACTATATACTAAATGGTTAAATATTTAGAAAAAAATAGCAAACTTGCTCTTTTTTATTTTATCATATTCATCAATGATAAACAGTTTATATTTTGGCAAATGACCACGTTTCTATTTCAAAATTTTCCAGAAAAATCATTTTTATATTGTGTTTTTAATTTCCAAATTAAGTTACCTTTAGTATTACCGATAAACGGCTTCAATTTTCAATGTAAGAAATTTTCAAAATTCTTACGAACACATGAAACGCTTTTTGGTTTTAATCGTTATCGAATATTGTGTCATGTGTTCGTAAAAGAAAAATGTATCTAATGCTATGTTTACACTACAAGGTTTACGGACGACAAAACCCATCTAGATTTTTTTTTTTTTTTTTAATTTTTGTATTTTTATTCAACAAAATCAAAGTATACTTTTTACTTGGCATAATGTTTCAGTTTTCAGTAAGCATGTCAATATAAAACCGTAATTTCCAGTCGGTAACGGCAGTGAAAAAGTTTCATGAGTTAAATAAAACTCATCGATACGCTGTCTACCCTAAAAATTTAAAAATTGAATTGATTCTTAAATATGATGTTTTATTATTTTCCTTGTTTTTTAACTTACCACATACGGACAAGAGTGATTTAATGTTGAATGTTTTCTAAAAGTATCGTGTACCAGATTTAGAAATGGATTATTTCTTCGTTTTAAAAATTCACAAATATCAAAGGTAAAATTGTATAGAAACGGTTTGTAACCATTTGCTTTACGCACAAAAGCAAAATTAACCTAGAAAACAAAACAAATTATAGATTACATTTTAATTAAAAATAATTATAAAAGTAAAGTTAACAAACTTACAATAAGTTTCTTAAACGGACGTATTAAATCGCCAACCATTTGAAGTGTGTACAATTTTACGACTTTTAGCGCGTAGCCTACATTCTTTGTAAACTAACAAGGATTCATTAAAGGATTTGCATTCAATATTAGTCCATCTGATCCAAGCATGTAAAGAAATTATTTGTAAATAAAATACAAAAAATGTGTATACTAATGCAAAACGACAATGCATTTTCGATGAATTTCAAGAGTGAACTAATTGAAAATATATCTTTTTTTTTTTTTTTTTGGTGTAAATAAATTTAAATGATTTGACCATAATTACTTAATTACTTTTTGATTAGACTGTATGAAAAAAAAAAATGTAGTCTTGATTGTATCGATTTTCGATGAGTAATGAACAATTCTACGGTATTAAGACAGGTTCTACAAAATAATTATAAATGCATTTACCAGTATTGTATTTAGTATGACCAAAACAACATGCTTCATTGTTATTGAACTTTCCCTGATTATCCACAGCCGTCGAAATGTATCTTGTAACAAAATTATTTTTTTCTAGTCGTATTTTTAGTTACTTTTTAATATTTGATCTAGAAACTTGTATGCATTACATAACTAGTTAACTAATTAGTAACTTATATCACTCATAGACTATAAGAGATAGGGTCACCATATTTGAAATGTAAACTTTCCTGAGCAATCAAGTGGTCACTTACAAAAGGGTTTATTTCTAGTCCCATTTTACGCCTCGCCCCATAGAAATTTAACTCAAAATTTTGGATTTCTGTATAAAAACTCTTTCTGTTTCTTATTTTAGGACTTTGGATTTAGTTTAATTATGTCTATGATAGTTCCAATGAAATATTACAATATGGGTAGAACCAAAAATTTTACGCATAGTCTCCATACAAATTTTTGAGTTTTTGTTTGAAAATCCAATACAATAAAATTTACAATTTAAGGTACATAAAGATTGGGCACAGGGTATCTTGGTATCTTTAGCGTTCTTCTTACTTTATCACAAAAAAATTCTTTACGAATATTATTCAGGGTTGTCACACAAAAATCTCTTTTGGTTGCTTTCAAATTTCTTTTAAAATTCAATGAATTAATTAATATAATTCTTAATTAGTTTAAACATTATATTAAAAAATTTTTATATTCCAAAAATTTGAACTATTTTCAATATTTTCTTGAATTATGGAAAAAAATTGAAGCCAGCAAAAAACGATTTAGTGTTAAACCCCTGATAGTGACTTATTAAAATTAAAGTTACTTTGAAAATGTCAAAAAATACGCATTCAGGTCATCTATAAATAGTCAAATTGTACACAACTAAACTCGTAACTTCAAAGTGCGTCTGAGGTTAATTTTTTTATATTTTGAATAAAGTTGACTAATTAAAAGCAAAATAAAAGTACGTTGAACTTACTTAAAAAACGAAGAAGAAGAAGACTAGCTCTATTTTATGCGTTCTCCTACTTCAATTATGATGTTTGTGTTGAAAGTACATTGCACTCAGTTATTGTAGATTTAAGTAAAAGTTAGCTACGTGCTCTAAGCCTATAAGCATGACACATGTCAGAACAACAACAACAACAGCAACAATATTCATAGTCCTTAGACACACACACACACGCATACACAGGCAAACAAATAAATTCATAGCACATTGCTTGTTTAAATAAAAAGGAAAAATAATCAAAACTCACTTAACCTAATTTTCAGCAATTTTTCTTGCTTACCGCTGTCAATTCTTCTTCTTTTATGAATATGAAACCATATACATAGGCGGCGTATGAGTAATAATTTGGTATATTTTGCTTAGGGTTGTCTTTCAGCAATTGTAACTTGTTTCGCATATTAATTAGTAGCATCAAAATGTTGAAATATTTCACAACAAAAAAGATACAAAACGACTTGAATAGTTCTTGTACTTGTACGCCGCCATGTTTTATTCAAGTGTTTTAATTTAAAGTGTTCTGTTATAGTTCAGCTTTAGTTTTTAGCTTTTATGCTGTCATTTTAAGCGGTCAAGTGTGTATTGTAGTCGTTGTTCTACAGTTGTAGTAGTTTGTATTGTAACGTAGACGCATAAAATACAAACAAAAACAGACCAACACACACACACATACAAACATATATATAGCATATCTGAACAAAGGAACAAAGAACACAAGAACCAAATTGCTGCTGCTGTTCAATAATAATATTTTGGTTTGAGTCCATTCTTCTCGTCTCTCGCAAAGGGAGAGTACATCACATTGAATATTCTAGTATTATGTTTGCGCAAGTACAAACAAATAATGCATATCCTTAAAAGGCATACGGATGAAAATACAAATTGAGAGAGAGAAAGAGAGAGTGAGTTAAAAAATACATAAAGAGTGGAGAGAAAGAGAAAGGTAAAGCTTGTAGTAGTACTTCGAATTAACAGTGTTGCCATATGTATTTCTTTTCTGTGGACTACAACAAAATTTTTTTCGGCCACGACATCTTTAATACATATAAAAAACAAGGTACCAAGTCGACTGTTTAATATAGTTCGGATTGGGAAACCATAGCATTTAATACACATAAAAACTAACTACGCACTTTCTGCTTCTTATCTCAGTTTTTCGTTTAGATCGAAACCGCCAATTTAGACATTTTTAAGAATATTATTATTTTTTATACTCTGTACCCAAGCAGGAAAAAGGAAGGGTATAGTTAATTCGTGCAAAATGTATGCAACAGCTACAATAAACCGTATATAGTATATATATTCTTGATCAGTATTAATAGGAGAGTCGATCTAGCTATGTCCGTCTGTCAAGCTTTCTACCGGATGAAAACGATTTTTTCGAAGACTATAAGAGATGGGGTCACCATATTTAAACTCTCCTGAGCCGTCAAGTGGTATCATACAAACAGTTTTTTTTATACCCGTTACACATAGTGTAAACGGGTTTATTCAGTTTGTCAAAAAGTTTGTAACGCATTGAAGGAGGCATCGGAGACCCCATAAAGTATATATATTCTTGATCAGCTCGATGAGACGAATCGATCTAGCCATGTCCGTCTGTCTGACTGTCCGTCTGTTTGTTGCTATGCGATCTTTTCGATGAAGATATAAAGATATTGCGCTGAAATTTTAAACTTAAGCTTTTCTCGGCAACGACTAGGTTAAGTTCGAAAATGAGAGTGCCACGCCCATTTTTAGGTATAGCCCCCATACAAACTTATCGATTTTTTTCGATTTTTTTTTTTAAATAGTAATTATTTATGAATGTACTCTGCTCCCAATTGTGGAAAAACATTTTTTTGGTCATCCAGGTTCAAAACCAAGACGACACGCCCATGTAACGGGGGTATTTCAGCTTCGGTTCCACCGAAGTTAACGTTTTTCCTTGTTCTAGTCTCATTTTCTGGTGTAACCCCATACAAATCTGACCCAAAATTTTAAATTTCTGCATAAAAACTTCTTCGTTTCTTATTCTAGGAATTTCAAACTTGTGTAGTATAAATTCTGCTTATGTTGGTTCCAATGAAATTTAATTTACTTTTTACTTTTAATTTACTTTTCAAATAAATTCTTATAATCTTATAATTCTTAAACAGTTTAAGCATAACAATATAGTCTCTGCAAGATCAAATGAACGATGTCCAGAAGGGACAAGTTTGATAAAAGCTAACGATCACGAAGCAACTCCTACACTGATATGCTTAATGAATGAATTATAAGATTATAAGAATTTATTTGAAATGTAATTTACTAATTTCGAAAATGGGAGCCTGACTCGTAAACATTTTTTTCTCGAAACAAGGAAAAAGTTAACTTTGGTGGAACTGAAGCTGAAGTAAACGCTAAAAATTTTGAGAAGGATGGGTGGTGAGTTAATATGTATGTATGTAAAAAACATATGTGAGGTTAGAAAAACTATTTGATTTATTGCATCTCATATGTGTTCTGGAGAATTTACGTTCCAAGTTTGTTGCAACTACTTTCGAATTTCTTTGAGTTTGGTTAAATCAGATATGGCAACAAAAACTAAGCTCTTCTTTTGGAGACAGTAAAAAGAGAGCTTAATTTTTTTCTCTTATGAACATATTTTCTCTAAATAAAAAACAGTTACTAATGTCTCGAAATATCATAAAAACAAATTTTATTCTAAGATTTAAAAAACCAAAAATGTTGACAGTGTATGCTGGCAATGTTTCTCATCCGTTTTCGAAAATAAAATTATCTTCTCTCACAGAAAAAAAAAATAATAATAATAAACCGGCGCTTAAAATCAGCTGTTCTTATATTAAGTATACTGTTCTCATGCGCTCTCTCGCTTTGTCACAGCAGGATGCGAAACACGCTCTCTGCAACGTGCACATTGTTGTAGTTGTTTTGGACGTAGTAGTGAGTAGTTTTGTGCTTCGAAAAAAAAACATAAAAACATAAAAACAAAAAAAAAAAAACTGTTTACAAAAACCAGTCTTGCCTTGTTTGGTCTAAAGTCTCACGTCCTCCCAGCCGCCACTTTTGTTGCTTCCTAGCCTAACTAACTGATTGTGTGAGTGCTGCAAACAAAGGCATGGCTTGGCAAATGCTATAGCGGCCAACTTGTGTCAGTCATACAGTTAGCTGCGCGTTTAACGGTCGCCAGTTTTATGTTAGCTCGTGCGCGTACAGGTCGTATGTGTAATATTCCTTTTGGGCATTTGCCGTCGTCATAAAAATTGCAAAAACCAAAAAAAAAAAAAAAAAATACGCGCGCGACAAGTGAATCATAAATTTTTATTATGAAGACATCAAGCGAAAAATCGTCGTCTTAAGGCATACTAAAGTGTTAAAATTATTAAAGAAAAAAAATACACAAAAAGAATTTATTTTGTGCTTAAGTTATTGGCTGCAGTTTATCAACGTTTTTTTTTTTTCTTTTGGAAATTTGGGGTGTATGTATATATTTTGCATGCTTGTCAGTTCTTATACCGTATTTATATGATTTTTTACACTTGAATTGACAATCAAAATTGTCGTATAAGACGTGCTTCATATTTATGATTATTATCTTTTGGCCAAGTTAAGGACTTATTGCCAATTTGAATGCCTCGCGCCGCATACGCCATACACAATTTGTTGCTTTGTCTGCGTTTTGGTTTTGTACAGTTTCCTTTTGAATTCTTTTTTTTTTTTTTTTTTTTGCATGGCAGTAGTCCATGTTATTGTCTGAAAACGCTTTTTGGCATTTTTATTGTTATTTGGCTGCCCGCCTGCTCTCATAAAAAGTTATTATTTTTTTTTTTATTTTTATTATTTGTTTTTATTTTTATATATAAAATATAATTGCTATTTTTTTTTTTTTTTAATTTCGCTATTAAATATTAAATGTGTTTTTTATGTTAAATATTTTATAGTCGTAAAGTGTTACAGTTGCATAAAAATTTGTCAGCTTTTAGCCACATCCTTGTCTGAAAGTGTCTCTCTGTCTGTCTATTTGTCTACATAATGTCTGCCTTTTTTCAGTCTGTTTATCTTTTGGCAACGAGTTCATTGCACTACAATATAAATTTTAATAAATGCGTGTGTGTGTGGTTTTTTTGGTTGGTTTTGTCATTTGTTATTTTCGCAAAAAACGCATGCAGCTAGTGTGCGTAGCTGGAAATCGAATGACAGCAGAGGTGTGGCATAGAAAATTTGCAGTTCCGCTTAAATATTTTACGATGTCTTAGGGTGTTGTCGTCGTCGCGCCTTGCCTTGCCCTGCCTTGCATGTTGAGTGACCTAGGCGTATGCTTGTTTGTCATTTACAAATTAAAGAGTTAAAAAGTAAAAAAAAATAAATATAATTTCCCCCCATGTTTTGAGAAAGCAGCTTGGCTGCCAACCCTCAAAATTGGACGTACAAAATGTTTGACGTTGGTTAACTCCGCAGAGTTCTACCGAAACTAAGATTTTGCTCTAATTACTGTACCTCTTATAGAGCTCTTTTGGAGAAATACACCTTCTCAGATCACAAAATTAACGTTATTCCAAACGTTTTAATCGAGCATGATGCAATTTTACCAGGTGAAGTACTCCAGAAATCTTTGGTTACATAAATTTGACCACTTAGTTTGTGGATATATTTGATTTCGCCCCGAAAGGTGTGAGGAGTACGAGAAATTTTGAGAAATCTTCTATTTTGCTGTGGTTGCTTTGGTGCTTTTAAAATATATTTATTTTTTAATGAAAATATATATTTTCCTATACTATGAAAAATTTAAGGAAGCTGTAGATCAGCTGTTCGATTAAAATCAAGAAGCAGAAAAATTTACACTTATAAGGTGAAGTTATATAAATTCACCATAACATGCATACTCAACAAATTTTGTTGCCAAATTACAAAGAGACAGTGTCGGAATATGTCTCCTACTACAATTGCATCATGTAATCGAGGAAGTGATGTTGTTACTGACAAATTGTGGAAAATTTTAACGGGTAGTTTTTTTTAGAGAAGTGTAGTTTCGGAAATTATAGAGATACCGAAAAAGAGGCCTTGTGCGATATACATTGTAAGCTGTGAGATTACACCGTATAAAATGGGTTGTAAATTTATTTGACCACGTAGTATTAACGTAATCCAGTACTCGGCAAAATCAACTTTGGTGTTTATTTTCAATCTTTTCGATATTGCCGCTTTGGTCTTATTTAGTACATTTTAAAGAGGAAGTTACTTGTCGAAATATGTTTCAGTATGATTATGTAGTCGAGTATATTAAGGCTTTATTGGGTTCTGAGAAAAATTTTAGTAAGATATACGCCAAAATGGTAAAATGGATTAATTAGATTAAAAAGTTATTTAGAATTTAATACGACACAAGCGAATATACTTTATTTATTTATATCTTTGCGCAATATTTATACCCGCCACGCATTGTGTGAAGGGTATTATCAGTTTGTCGAAAAGTTTGTAACGCATTAAAGGAGGCATCGGAGACCCCATAAAGTATATATTTTATTGATCAGCTCGACGAGACGAATCGATTTAGCCATGTCCGTCTGTCTGTTGCAATGCGTTTTTCTCGGAAAGTTTCGAAGATATTGATCTGATCGATTTTTGTATAAAAATTGTTATTATTTGTAAATGTTTTTACTACAAGTATGGCTAAAAGTACTTCTAATGACATTCAATTTCAAAAGAAAGGTGCCACGCCCATTTTTTGATATAGCCCCCATACAAACCAAGCGTCCATTTTTCAGATTTTGTATGAAAATAGTTCTTATTTATGGATATATTCAATCCAATCTGTGTAAAATCACTTCTACTGTTATCCTATGAATATGCTTGCGATATGACAAGGATCGAGCCACTATAACATATAGACCCATACAAACTCACCTTCTATTTTTTTAATTTTTCAAGAAAATGAATAAAGTTTCGTGTGACGGGTATTTAAGCTTCGGTTCCACCGAAGTTAACGTTTTTCTTGTTTTTCACTCACTTAGGTGTTCTCAATTTTAGTTCATACTACTTTTGCTAACTAAATAAAACTCTTTATTTTACGATGTATATGAAAACCACATAACTTTCTTATATAACACATCTGCACGCTAATTGAATAGCGGTGCTAAAGTTACTCAAGCCTCTAGCATGCTGCACAGCAGTGCAATTCCCTCAATAGTCAGACGGACTGACGGACAAACAAATATATGTGCGCTGCAGTCCTCGCAACTTTATTTCGAGTGGTACTCTTAACATGACAGCGCACAATTTCGACTGCCACCTACATACTAAATATATATACATGTACATTCCTACATACGACGAGATAGAAAGATACAAATGCAACAATGACGACGACGACGATGACGACGTTGAAAGAAGTAGTACGAAAACAAAGCATATAAAAGAAGCAGCTCATATCCTTCAGATACGTGAGTGATTCAACATAATTATGTTTCAGTTAAGCTGAAATTGTAACGGTTATACGTTACGTTTCGTATGCACGAAATGCCAGTTAAGCGTAACCAAAACAAAATGAGATACACCAAAAAAACAAAATAAAAAAGAGAATTTAAAATTGCAAGTTGATTGTTTTTTGTTTTATTTTTTGTCTGATTTGTAGTGAAGACAGTTAATAGAAGGAGCAGTAAATACAAAAAAAGATACAAAAGTATCTTACAGACAATGTGCTTTCTGTCAGTAAGACGCTTTGTCGTTTGGTCAAACTGACATGCAACGATCATTAAATTGTCTTGCAACCGGACGTTGCCAGTCAGCGAACGTCGTCGTAGCTTTTAACAGCAACAAACCGCATGATTGACTAATGCTGCGGCGACGACGACGACGACGGCGATGACGTTGATATTGGCAAAGTCGTTGATTCTTGCAGCATAATACAATCTTGTTATACAAATATTGTGGTGGCAACCTACGTGCAACGTTGTTGTCAGTATCTTTTTTGTTACATTATTGTATCTTTTACCGCTACCTTCGCATGTAGCTGACTGCTTAGTATATTTGTGTAAATTTTCGCCTGTGTTTGTCACATTTGTTGCGCATAGATACTTTTTTTTTTTGTTTTGCAGGTTGTAGATACATTTTTTTCTTTTTGATTTTGCTGCAACCCACCTGTTTATTTTATTTTATTTATTTTTGTTTTTTAAAGTTTCATTTTGTTTTTCTTTCAAATCAAAGTTGTAAGTTTTCTTAAAAAAAAAAAAGAAAAAGTTAAAAATTATTGAACAAAATTATCGTAAAATTTCTTGTTTCGGTTCCTAAATTAATTGCAAAAAAAGTAAAAGAATTTCGTAACAAAAAAGTAGAAAATTTTATACAACAAAATTGTTAAAAAGAAATAGAAAACCCAAAAAAAAAAAAAAAAAAATTCAACAGCAAAAGTCAAAGTTGCTTCCATCAAGAATATCAAGAAATAAAATTATAGCAAAACTGGCGCTGTTACTTATTTTGTGTGAGTGCGGACGTACTATATGCGTAGGTAATGAGATACTTTGCTGTGAGATACATTTTTTTTATTGGGTACAACACGTTTGTTGCCACGCATTATTATGCTGCATACTGCTTTGCGCGCTTAATTAACTCAATTTTGTTGTAGCAAAATACACCCACGCGTTCTGTGTGTATGCGCCTAGCAACATTTGGAAAATAGCAATAAAAAATTAATTAATTTAAATCAACGCAAGCAGCTACAAATTAATATTGAAACAAGCGGTAGTAACAAATTAAAAACGTATTAAAACGTTAAGTTTTTAGTATATTTTTTTACCATAAACATTTTTTAATTTATAAAAAGAAAAAAAAAAACAAACCATATTCGCGTTTTTTTTGCTGTTTAATATAAATTACAAAAATATTAAGAAATATTGCCATAATTTTAGACATTAAGGATGGCAAATAATTATTTGAATATTTTAGTGCTTTGATAAGTAATAAGTATATTACTCATTGCTCTTTAACAAGTTTAATGCAGGGTATTTTTTAAAGGGAGTATCTTTGAAATGAAATAATAAAATGTGTTTAAATAATTTCAAACTAAAAATTGACTAGTTGGACTTAAATGAGACTAAATCCCACAGACTCTTTAGCAAATTGACAGGTTAATTTCCTGAAATAGTGTGCTTCTCAAATATTTCATTCAGTAAGTCGATTGTTTGACGCGTTATGCGTTATGAGACACTCTTCCTGTTGCAAAAAAAAAAAATAAAATAGTCCATTCAATTTATGCATAATTGTCAATCATGGCTCTGTAGCAATCGTCGATACAGCAACGTTCCTGCCGTTTATTTAAAAAAAAAAAGCAAGATACCCTTTGACCCAATCTTTGGGTAACTTATTTCACTAGGACTATTATAGGCATAATTTATACTGAATTTCGAGGTCCTAGAATTAGAAATAATGGAGTTTTTGTGCAGATTTGCCCTTTAAATGGGACCATGGGACCGACGATACCGATCTTGCGGATGTCTTCCAAGATATGGTCCTCCCAACGCAGCAAGGGATGTCCTCTCTGTCGCGCTCCTTCGATTTGGTTCACGTCTTGTTCATAAACTTTTCTGTATCCATCCGACACAGGTGACGAGTCCACTGGACCAAAGCATTCTCTGAAGTATCTTTTCTCCTCAAACACGCCCAATCGCCGACATATCTGATTCTGTCATGACCCATGCTTCGAGCCATACATCAGGACGACACATTATCAGTGTCTTGTAAATTTAATTTTAGCTTCTCTGGACAGAACTCTACTTCGCATTTGCTTACCGAGACCAAAATAGCTACATTTAGCAAAGTGATTGTTCGTTTAATTTCCTGATTGGTATTGTTGACGCTGTTTACGTCTGTATCCTGGTATTCGAAATTTTCTACAGTCTCAAAGCTGAAGTTCTCTGTTCTCAAAGATCGTTTTCGTCGTGTAGATTGTCTGCGGGTCGATACTAAGTACTTCGTCTTGCTCTCGTTCATACATAATGGTACCTTTCCTTTTTCCTCACCATTGAACAGAATATTTTGCGTAACATGCAAGCATCGTTCCGATAATGGCGTTACCAGATCGGATCAATTTATGAAAGATCAAAAAGATTTGCAAATGGTCACTATTACTCATAAATAAGCTCATCATTATACACATTTAACTCAAGCGAAGTAAGCAATTTAGAGTGAAAACCAAAAAAAAAAAAAATAGTGAGTGTAATGACTTTTGAGTTTTAATGCAATACGTGAGCCGCTCACGCAGCAAAACAACCAACCCACTTGTTTGTACCTTTATATATTGCATTTGTAT
>JAEIFJ010001363.1:0-52596 GCA_018903435.1 Leucophenga varia | reverse complement strand
TTTTTATATAACATTATTTCTTTTATTTTACATAACATTTGCATAACAATTTCATATAATTTTTATATAACATTATTTTTACATAATATTTGCATAACATTGTTCATATCATTTTTACATAACATTATTTGTTTCATTTTACATTTCTTTTTATCCAATGCCTAATATTCTGACCACTCCAAACACCTTGATAAGGATTACGCGACAATTGAAAACATTTTACGTCCTTATTTAAATAACGATAACTTTTCAATACCTTTTCTGTCCTCTACGATCCTTAATTTTTCGGTATTAACTTTTTTACTACACCTGCTGTACTCTCAAAATTCTTTACCATAATATAATTGCCTGCTTTATATTCAGTTGACATTTTCTTTTTTCATTGTATTTTCGTTCGTTATATGCTTGCGATTGCTCCTGATGCCGCACAGCTTCTTCTCTAATATTATCCAAATCTCTTTCTTCCTGTTCATTATCAAGTTCTTGTATCTTTTTTTCAATTCGTCCATAACTTCTTTGCTCAATTCCAAAAAGGCAACTGCTTAACACTCTTCTCTATCGTATTATTTACCGAATACTCAACATTTTCATTAACTGTATCCCAATGCAATCCTTTTTTCCGACTCTGCCAGTTTGGCTATCATCGGGCGTATTGCTCTATTCAATCTTTCCACCAGTCCATTGGCCTGAGGAGATCCTATATTCACATACTTCACATTCCATTCACATAAAAACTCATCAAACTCCTTTGACGTGAAGCAACTACCTCTATCCGATACAATGCACTTTGGCCTTTTATATGCTCTGAAATAATCTTTCAACGCATCAATCGTTTCCTTAATCTTTGTCGTTCTTGTTGGATATAGTCTCACAAATTTCGTAAAAAGCAACCATAACCACAAATAAATGCTTCTTCGTTCTACCCAAGTCAACCGGCCCATAACGATCAATATGTACTATATCAAACGGCTTATTACCCTTAGGAATATTATGCAATATACCTTCTCCTTTTCCACTTTTGTCCGTATAAGCCACGCATCTCAAACAATTGCTAATATGTTTCATAACTTTTGCTTTTACATTTGAAAACCAATATACCTTCGACATTGCATTCATAACTTTATCTCTTCCGATATGTCCTAATTCATTGTGATACTAATATAATATCTGATCCTCCATTTCATCCGGAACATAAAATAACAATCTAAAATCATTCGTTTTTCTGTCAACTATACCGTTTCTCATTTCAAATAATTTATCTTCCGTCTTCTCTAAAGTTTTCTTTTATATTTTGCAACTTTTTATCCTTAGCCTGACATATCATAAGATTGTCCTCAAAACTATTCGTTTCCACCACCATTATGTTCGTACATCTACTTAAAGCATCTACATACTGCATCTGGTTTCCAGACCTATGCACTATTTCATAATCATATTCTTGAAGCTCCAACGCCCATCTCTCAATTCGTGGATTCAATTCGATTCTATTGAACGTCAGCGTCAACGAATTACAGTCCGCACCGATTTTAAATTTCTTTCCTTGCAGATACACTCTAAATCGCCTCAATGCATAAACAATTGCCAACGTTTCAAGCTCGAAATTATGATACTTTTGCCTTCAATTCCGTTGTTCTTTTTGGAAAAATAAAATATTGGGTGTAACCTTTTTATCATTCTTCTTCTGAAAGAACACCGTCCCAAAGTCCAACGCACTAGCATCGCAATGTAACTCAATCACGTCCTTCTAATCATAAATTAAAAGCACGGGCACCTGCATAAGTTTGCTCTTAAGTTCCAAAAAACAGTTTTACTCTTTCTCTTCAAAAACAAACTTTATTAAATCTTAGAAAGGCTTTGTCAATATTGAAAAATCCTTTATGAATCTGCGAAAATACGAACACAACCCCAAAAAGCTCTTTACTGCTGGTGCCTTCTCCGGAACCGGAATATTTTTTACTGCCTCTAGTCCTTTCATCCGCTCTAATACCGTCCTTTGTTATCAGAAAACCCAAGTATTTTACTTCAGACTGCAGAAACTCACACTTGTCCATACGCAGCTCCAATTTATTCATTACAAATCTTTTGAAAACCTCATCTAACGTGTCCAAATGCTGTTTTATATTCTCACTAGCCACCATAATATCATCCATGTGTACATTAACTTTACTACTTACTTTATTTATAAACCTTTGGAACACGGGTGGAGCATTTTTCAATCCCATCGGCATTCTCAGAAATTCAAACTGCCCCAATGGCGTAGTTAACGACGCATACTTAATTGCCTCTTCATTAACAAACACATGAAAATAATCATGTTTTAAATCCAACTTTATAAAATTTTTAGTATTTGCCAACTTATCCAATAAATCATCTATTAACGGCAAGGGGAAATTGTCCTGTATCATAACCTTATTCAATTTTCTATAATCAATACATAACGTTAGGTCACCTGATTTCTTTTTAACTAACACGATTGGTGACGCGTATTCCGATTCACTAGGCCGTACAATACCATCTCGTAAAATATTCATCTTATATAAGCTGTAATTTTTCTTTCTCCAAATATGATAATCTTCTAGGTGCATAACTAAACGGTTTCGATTTTTCTAAATTCAGTTTTATCTCACACTTAACTACTGGCATATGCGGTCTCTGCTTCTTTAAATAACTATTTTCTAGAAATTTTCTTGTCCATATTATATTTACCTTCCATTTCATCTACATAATAAATATTCAAAAACTTCTTTTCTATTTTAGTCAATGTCGGTTCATTAATACTTAAATTCTCATTTCCTAACAGACTTAATACATTTTCTAAATGTTGCTTAACTATTTCAACATTTGCCGCGTTATCATTTTCCATAACCTTTTCCATAACAGTTTCACTTAACCTTTTGTTAGTAACAATTTCGTAGTTCTCTTCAATTACCTTAACAATTTTATCATTTTCTTTTATACATAACTGTCTATTTTAAATTTCTTCAACCGTAACCATTTTTAAAGCATTAGATCTAAGTTCAAATCGAATGCATCCATAAAATGTCTGCCCAATACATAATAATTTTTAGACTCATATTTGAC
The DNA here is from genome assembly GCA_018903435.1 of Leucophenga varia. Lineage (NCBI taxonomy): Eukaryota > Metazoa > Arthropoda > Insecta > Diptera > Drosophilidae > Leucophenga > Leucophenga varia. The sequence goes on along the minus strand of JAEIFJ010001363.1, from coordinate 49,515 downwards.
ATCAATTAAATGAAAATATATCTTTTTTCTATTCTTCTTTTTAACGTAACATAATATTTTTCGTAACATAATATTTTTCAAGCGGTCTATTATTCAATCCATAATACAATTATTATTTGAAAACATTTTAATTCTTCTCGGTACACATGACATTTTTATAAACGATATCGGACTATCTGAGTCTATGAGGCATGCTGTAATAAGAACTGGGTCAGAACTATGCATAAAAAAATTTGTAAATACCTTACATATTTATTATCCCTCAGCTTCTTATTTTTCGGGCACTGTGCCATCCAATGCCATGTTGCCCCTGTGAGTTGCAATTATAACAACGACGTTTCCTCGCCGCTACCGTCTGCTTACTGCCATCAGCCGCTCCTTTCATTGACAATTTTACCTCTGACGAAATCCATTTCAAATCAGGCAGGCGGATAAGTCTAAATTTTAGATTTAGTTGGCCATCGAATATATTATTCTTCATCGAAAATAAGGGGACACGTATTTTACCGATTTTGAAAATGATCCTTTTTAACGAAGTTATGAATTTTTCAATTTTTTTCCGTTAAAACTAAAAAAAACGTTAAGAAAAAACGTTATTCTGATTAAGATAATCGAATATCTTTTGCAGATTCTTATAGGTGACTTTGTCTTCTTTAAAAATTCGTTCGAAATTTGAAAAAATCTTGTCGCCTCCACCTTAGAAACTTTTTCAACAAACTTTTCTTTTAGTATGAAGTACACGCGTTAAATTTGCATGCAACCACACATTAGCGCTACCCTTTAATTTGATTATCAACATCATTTTCAAAAATTCGTCTTTTATTTTGAACACATTAACAACATTGTTCAATTGCAGCACCAACAACACATCGTTTGCTAAACGAAGCATGTATTCGTCACTTTGTTTTTGTATGTCATTCGCCGTCTCGCCGCCGTTTGTTTTAAAGCAGCCAATTACAACCGCATTGTCGCCAGCTGCACTGCCGTCGTCGTTACAATTCAAATTTTCACACATTTCTGATGCGCTTTCGCCGTTACTATTTACAATTTCACAAACTTCTGGCGCCATCTCGCCAGCCGCTGTCTGCACACATTCGTTTTGTTCTGGACTACTCTGTGCTCGTGTGTGTGTGCATGTGCTTTCCTTTGTCTGCTGCGTATTATTTAACGATAGCATAACATTGAGCTGTTCACGCAACTGATGTACACTTTTGCGCAGTGCAACTATATCGCTCCGCTCCTGCATATCCGTTTCTTCGTCAATTTGCTGCCGTTGCCGCTCATCTTCTGACCCCTCTGCTCATAGAGTCAACATAATTTCGCCACGGCGCTCTGCTAGAACTTCATTCAAACGAGCTATCAACTCCGCCTTTGTTCCTGCCGTCGGCAACTGCAAAGCCATTAATAATTTTTTCAATTGGTGTACGTTATATTTTCTTAACTCGACCGAGATGTTAATATTTATTTGTCGTGGAAACTACCACTTCTAATGTGTGTACATATGTGTACACACATTAGAAGTGGTATTTATTTGTCGTGGAAACTACCACTTCTAATGTGTGTACATATGTGTATAAAATACTCTCCACTCAAAGAGAGTGAGAGCGTACATTAGTAGAGTGCGCTCACGATATAATCGAGCTCGCTCTAACATATAATAAACCTAAGATTACATAACTATGTGCCCTTTCTGACGCATGTCTTTCCTACTACACTAAAAAAACAAATGTGTGGGAAAAAATTACCAAATTTCCAAAAAATTTTTGGCCTGGATTGGATTATTGTTTTAAAAGCTTTTTAAACACCGATTATTAAAAAAAAAACAAGTAGTTATGTTTATACACTGTACCCGAAGATACACTTAGTTTATGCAAATGTATATAACAGTCAGAAGGAGACATGATAAACCCAAAAATATATATATATATACTTTTGATCAGTGTTGAAAGGTGATTTTAGGTATAGCCCCATACAAACTTACCGTTTTTTTCCGATTTTTTGTATAAAAATACTAATTATTTATTAATGCATTCGCTCCCAATTGGGTAAAAACATTTATTTTGTCGTCCAGTGTCAAAACCAAGATGCCACGCCAATTTTAAGGTATAGCCCCCATATAAAGTTACCGCCCATTTTCGAACTTTTGTTTGAAAATGGTTATTATTTGTGAATGTATTTACTACAAATTGGCTAAAACACTTCTTATGGCATCCAATGTCAAACCAAATGTGTCACGCCCATTTTTAGATATATCCCCAAAACTTACCGCCCATTTTCGAATTTTTGCATAAATATGGTTATTATTTTTAAATTTATTCACTCCGAATTACCTAAAAAAACATCTAATATCATCCAATGTCAAAAGCAAGGTGCCACGCCCATTTTTAGCTAAAGTTCCCATAAAAACTTACCACCCATTTTCTAATTTTTGCACGAAAATGGTTATTTTTTAGTAATGTATTGACTCCAAATTGTGTAAAAACTTTTAATATCATCCAATATCAAATCCAATGTGCCACTCCCATTTTTTGGCATAGGCCCTACACAACGTGAGTTGTATCAGATTGTTGACCCCGTCCTATCCCATCTCGAAGTTCTACGAAAGCCACTGATGATAACACATTAACAATTTAAAAATACGTGTGACGGGTATATAAGCTTCGGCTCCACCGAAGTTAACGTTTTTCCTTGTTTTTCTTACGTTGGTAGGACCCTAAACTGACATCTGTGTCAAATTTTGAGACCATAGCATCAGTTGTTAATGAGTCACGCGTGTTTTCAGTAAACAACAAAAAAACAAACATTTTTCGACCTTGATTTGCGTCTTGCGTTGGCGCGGTATCGGCTTCCCTTTGGCACGGTATTCACCTGATTGGTTCACATTTTCAGAGTCGTTTGCATAAATCCTTGTCTCATCTCCAGAAATAATGCGTTTGATGGCGCTATGATAGTCAGAAATCATGGTTTCACAGACTCTAACACGACGATTTTTCAGAAAAAATTGAGTTCAAACGATATGAAAAGCGCTTGAGACCTAATTGATCTTTCAAAATCGATTAAGTTAAACCAAATGATACGTTGGTGATGTCAACAAGGTTTTTAATCGTCAATCGACGATTTTTCAGATTTCAATCCTTGATCTGGTTGATGTGAATCTTATCGGTATACGTGGATGCACGAATTCGAAGCAATCAAAAACACTGACACAAACACGACAAAACACTGTCACCAAATGCTATTTTTGACATATCCAATGTTTGGGTAGCCGAAAAACCATTTTTAAAACAAAATTTATTGCAACTTCTTTTTTGAATTTTTGTAAAAAATCGAAAAAATGTTTTTGTGTTGTTGACTGAAAACACGAGTGCTTGAGTCGCTACTGACGCTATGACAAAGATGTCAGTTAAGGACCGATAACATTCTAAGAGCAAAAAGGAGGAACTGCTTTTGCACTGATTCAATACGATCTTGATGAACAGCAAAATGTATGCTAAAAAGATAAGAAGTAAATTCTAAAATCGGGCGTACAAGTGATGTAAACAGAAGTTTAGTGGTGTACGGATCATCAAATTCTTTTGACCAGCGCTTGATAAAGCCAAGAACACCTTTTGCTTTACTAACCATAGCAGAAATATGAGCGGAATAATTTAATTTGTGGTCCATAAGTACGCCTAAATCGCCTCTCTTGTAAGCGATAAAACGTCAGGCAATTACATTAAGAAAAGTTTAATGGTAAATAGTTTGCTGAAAACCATTTACATATATAGCGAATCCAAACCATCCTGGAGTAGACTATATTGAGAGGCATTTTAATAAGATAAACATAATTTAACATCGTCAGAATACATTAAAGTAGGACCTTGTTTTATTGCCAACACAAGATCATTTATAAAAATTAGAAATAATAAAGAAAAGCCTTTATTTGTTTCGATAACAAACTATTAAACAAAACTTGTTGAGTTCTGCCAACTAAATAAAATTGTAACCAATTAACGAAAGATGGAGGAAACCCCAAAGGACTTTGTTAAAAAATAAGATGACTGTGAGAGACACTATTAAAAGCTTTACTAAAGTCAGTATAGACAACATTTGTGTGGCAACCGGACACAAAAGCTTAATTGACTATTGACGTAAATTCAAAAAAGATTAGTGCAATTACACATAGATCTTCCCTAAGAAACCCATACTGAGAGGAATATACTGTTGACTTTAAAGAACGATGCAGTTGGCCACACATAGTGTGAAGGGTATATTCAGTTTGTCTAAAAGTTTGTAACGCATTGAAGAAAACATCGTAGACCGCACAAAGTATATGTCGGCGCGTCTACGTGTCGGCGCGTCTATGTGTCGGCGCGTCTATATTTCGGCGCGTCTCTTCATATGTCGGCGCTTACAGTTTGTATTTCGCAAGAATATTATTTCATCATAATGTGGAAGTTGCATCAGCCTTTAATCGAGATGCGATTGGCTGATGGCATTTTGTAGTTTTGGGAAGCACCGTTTTAGCGGGGCGACAGCGTTTTGTCGCTGTCGCCGAGTGTGGTCCGATCGTATTGAGAAGACAAGAATAAAACGAGCAAGGCAGTTAAGTTTGAGTCTGCATACGAATCGGAACGCGCTGCGCTATTATGGAAGACAATATAATTCCGACATCAGAAGTGGGACCGGGTCCTCTTCCTTCAACAGCAGACGGACAATGGCGTACCATCATGGAGTTGCAGAATAAAAATTTAATTGAACTAGTGCGCGCCTTACAATCATCATCGTCAGATGCAGGACAGCGCAAATTAGTGCAACTACCTAAATTTAATCCTGATATGGCCGGTGCAAATGCTTCATCGTGGTGTTCAACGGTAGAAATTATTCTACAAGAAAATGCACTAAGAGGCAGCGCGTTAGTCGTGGCCTTGAGTTCAGCGTTTGACGGAAGCGCCTCGCAGTGGCTGTCGCAAGTTTGCTATGCTGAAATTACCTGGCTTGAGTTTAAGGAGCTCTTCATACAGCGTTTTGATACTATTGAAACACCTGCAGCCATGTTTCTTAATATGCTGTCAAAGCGACCGGCTGAAGGCGAGTGTCTGGCAGTTCATGCAAGCCGAATGATAACAGAGATGACAACGAAATGGCGCCAAATGGAGAATGATGAAATTGCTGTGACTGTGACTCTTGCGTTGCTGGCAAGTTTCGATCATCGGTTGCAACGCTTATGTTTCACGTCAAACATTCGGACCAGAAGCGATCTACAGTCCGAATTAAAAGCGTTCACTTTTAATAAAAGGAGAAATGATTTTTATGGAGCAACAATCTGTAGCGCACCCAAAACGTCAAAAGCTGTCATCGATGGAGTGTCATTTTTGCGGAAAATTAGGCCATAAAGTGATCGACTGCAGATTAATGAAACAAAAAAACAATCTGGGAGTGGCAATGAACCGCATGGACATCACCGTGAAAAGCCAAGCGTAACCTGCTATAAGTGCGGAGCCTTAGGTCATATTTCTACCCAATGTAATACAAAAAAAGAAGTGGACCAAAACAAGACGTTCAACCGGGAAAAACGAGTGGAGCAGTGCAGCGTTGCAGTACCGAAGGGGTACATGAGTCATAAGGACCAAATTTTTGAAGTTACATTTGATTCTGGAGCGGAATGTTCACTTCTAAAAGAAAAGCTAAGTACAAAATTTTCTGGTAAAAGATTTAATAATATTGTTACATTAAAAGGCATAGGCAGCCAGGGCATATGTAGTACAATACAAATATTAAGCAATGTAAGAATTGACGATAATTATGTTGAGATTTTGTTTTATGTAATTGGCGACGATCATATGCAAAACGATATTGTAATTGGAAGAGAAATACTAAATCAGGGCTTTGATATTGTCATTTCACCAAACCAATTCAAAATGATAAGAACCAAAATGATCAATTTATGTACAGATAGCAAGCCAGCCGATATTGATACTGAACTTGTTGGACAAGACATAATAAAACTAAATTCATTGTTGGCAAAGTATTCAAATTCTTTTATAAATGGTATACCTTGTACTAAAGTTAAGGTTGGCGATATGAAAATTAGATTAGTCGATTCAACAAAAACAGTTCAAAGGAGACCATATCGATTAAGTCCTAGTGAACGGGATTTAGTGCGAGAAAAGATGGCAGAACTTTTAAAATGCAACATAATTAGACCGAGTTGCTCACCATACGCAAGCCCCCCATTTTATTAGTTAATAAAAAAGGATGGGTCAGACAGACTATGCGTTGATTATACGGAGCTAAATTCAAATACAGTTGCCGATAGATACCCTTTGCCACTCATACAGGACCAAATAAATAGGCTTAGAGGTGCTTACTATTTTACATGCTTGGATATGGCAAGTGTATATTATCAGATCCTTTTGTATGCAGATTCAATAAATATACGCGTTCGTTACACACTAGGCAATACGAGTTTTTATCTATGCCGTTTGGGCTTCAAAATGCACCTTCGGTGTTTCAACGTTTAGTAATGCAGGGGCTTGGGGACTTAGCAAATTCGTATGTTATCGTCTATATGGATGATATTATGATAGTTGCCTCAACGAAATGTGAAGCGTTTGAAAGATTGCAGATTGTCTTAGATATTCTTACTGATGCAGGATTTTCATTTAATATTAAAAAATGTTCCTTTTTGAAAACATCGGTCCAATATTTGGGCTATAAAGTTAGCGCTGGCGAAATTCGTCCAAACCCCCAGAAAATTGAAGCGTTGACTTCTCTTCCACCACCACAGTCTGTCACAACACTCAGACAATTTATTGGTTTGGCATCATATTTTAGACAATTTATTAAAGGATTTTCACAATTAATGAAGCCATTTTATTTTCTAACCTCAGAGAAAAATAAATTTGTTTGGGGAACAGAGCACGAGCAGATACGCAAAGCGGTTATATCTACTCTTACAGATAAACCTGTTCTTGTCATCTTTGACCCAAGTTACCCAATTGAGCTGCATACAGATGCAAGTGGTAGTGGCTACGGTGCAATCCTATTGCATAAAATTGATGGCAAACCCCATGTCATTGAATATTATAGTAAAACCACATCCCCTGCAGAATCAAGATATCACTCGTATGAGTTGGAAACGCTAGCTGTTGTAAATTCAATTAAACATTTTAGACATTACCTGCTGGGCAGAAACTTTGTTGTGTTTACCGACTGTAATTCGTTAAAGGCGTCGAGAAACAAACAGGACCTAACTCCAAGAGCACAGCGCTGGTGGGCTTATTTACAGTCATTCACATTCGAAATTCAATATAGAGAGGGAAAAAGAATGGCACATGTTGACTTTCTGTCAAGAAATCCTCTTTTACTTAAATCTACTTCTACTGAAAGAGTTATTGTCGAGAAGAGAGTAAATTTGGCTGAAATCTCAAGCAATTGGCTATTGGCTGAACAGCGAAGAGACTCCGAAATATCTGATATCGCGAGTAAACTTAAAAATTTCTCTCTTTCGGAAGATGTTGCCAAAACTTATGAACTAAGGGCGGAAGTTCTCTACCGGAAAATACAGAGGAATGGTAGAACACGCTGTCTACCAGTGGTGCCACGTGCTTTTAAATGGTCCGTTATAAACCAAGTGCACGAGTCGATAATGCATTTAGGTTGGGAAAAGACATTAGATAAAGTCTATGACTTTTATTGGTTTGGCAATATGTCAAAATATGTAAAAAAATTTGTTGACAATTGCATCACTTGCAAAATGTCAAAATCAGCTTCTGGAAAAACACAAGTTGAATTGCACCCAATTCCAAAAGTAAATATTCCTTGGCACACTATCCACATTGATATAACAGGAAAACTAAGTGGCAAGAGTGACCAGAAGGAATATGTCATTGTTCAAGTAGATGCTTTTACCAAGTTTGTGTATCTTAGCCATACAACCAAATTAGACTGTGAAAGTTGTATAAATGCTGTTAAATCTGCTGTTTCATTGTTTGGAGTACCAAACCGAATAATAGCTGACCAGGGAAGGTGTTTTACGGGCACAAGATTTAGTCAGTTCTGTTCTGATCAAAAAATAAAGTTACACTTGATTGCCACTGGAGCTAGCCGAGCAAATGGACAGGTGGAGCGAACAATGAGCACGTTGAAAAATATGTTTACGGCAGTTGAGTCAGGAACTCAGTCTTGGCAAAATATGTTAGGGGAAGTGCAGTTGGCTATCAATTGCACAACTAATCGGGTGACGAAAGCAAGTCCGTTAGAAATGCTATTGGGAAAGGTTGCACGTCCATTAGGATTGCTTCCTCCAGGTAACATAGAAGATGATGTTAATCTGTCTGAAATAAGAGCGCAGGCTTCTAAGAATGTTTTAGCAACAGCAAGTTATGACAAGGCACGATTCGATAAAAACAAAGCAAAAGTAGTTAGACATAAGGTTGGAGATTTCGTGCTACTTAAAAGCGAAGAAAGGCATCAAACCAAGTTGAGTCCAAAATTCAAAGGGCCTTTTGAAATAATAGAAGTGCTAGAGGGTGACCGATATAATTTGAGATCCTTAACCAATAAAAAGAAGTTAAAAATATGCACATGAGGATCTGAGAAAATTGCCAGACGGAGAGGTGCCCGTTGAGTTGAATGTTTGTGAAGATTATAACAATATTGTTGAGAGCGACATGGCCATTGCAGATGGTGAAGAGAGTGAAAATGAAGAAATTGATAGCGTTGGCGCTACTGAAAAAGAAAGTGAAGATAACCAATAAGGGTTATTATTGCTTTTGTTGAAGCCAAAAGTAATGGCAGAGAGTACAAATCAAGATGCAAGCACAAGTGCAAAATAACAAATGTTTGTTTTGATCATGGCGTGTGGGGCATTTGATTGTGTAACTGTAAAACTGAATAAAAAAAAAAAAAAAAAAATTATGTTAAAAATTACCCTGAAAAAAAAAAAAAAATAATAATAATAATAAATAAAGAGTAGCGTGTAAGGACAAATAAGGAATGTCAAGATATTGTTTTGTGAAATTATGAATTTTGACGAAGTTGATTTTTGTTATGAAAATCTTATGTTTAAGACTATGGAGTATAAAAAGAAAATAGATTTGTGGTTATGGAATACTTAATGTTTTGTTTGAAATAAAAATAAGAAAAGAAAAATAATAATGGATTTTGACTTTTGTACACGAGGTCGTGTAATGGTCAGGATGGCCGTGTCGGCGCGTCTACGTGTCGGCGCGTCTATGTGTCGGCGCGTCTATATTTCGGCGCGTCTCTTCATATGTCGGCGCTTACAGTTTGTATTTCGCAAGAATATTATTTCATCATAATGTGGAAGTTGCATCAGCCTTTAATCGAGATGCGATTGGCTGATGGCATTTTGTAGTTTTGGGAAGCACCGTTTTAGCGGGGCGACAGCGTTTTGTCGCTGTCGCCGAGTGTGGTCCGATCGTATTGAGAAGACAAGAATAAAACGAGCAAGGCAGTTAAGTTTGAGTCTGCATACGAATCGGAACGCGCTGCGCTATTATGGAAGACAATATAATTCCGACATATATATACACACATAGTCAAAAGCATTTACACTTCGAACTTTTTTGCAGATACAAACAAAGTTAAATAATTTGGTCAATTATTGTCGGATTTTTATCATTAAACAATCATTTTACTCGTAGTTCTGCGTACTTTAAGGAAACATTTGTCATAAAGGTAGCTTTCAAACAAAAAAGTGTAACCAAACTACGATAACCTTAAAAGGTTTGGAAATATACCGGAATAATTGCGTTTGTCTTGAAAATACACAGAGGTACGATCAACAATGTCATAAATATGTCATTGCCCTTAAAAGGGCAAAGGTTTTTTCTTTCTAAAACATGTTAAAAAAATTAAAATCGGTTTGTAATTTACAGAGATATTGCTCTTTTAAGTGAAAAAATAAGGAGCATTTGTTTTTTGACCCTAGATTCAGATTTTAAGGGTCCCCGGAAATTCTAAGTATACCGTTTTCTTCTACTCGACGAGAACCTACAACCTACACTATAAGATTTCATAGCTATCTCAATAGAGACCAAAATATTCAAGTTAAAGTTCTGTTGTATGTGCAAAAAAAAAAGTTCGAAGTGTAAATACTTTTGACTATGTGTGTATTCTTGATCTGACCGACTGTCTGTCTGTATATTTATATGCATCTTTTTCGTTGAAGCTATAAAGATATTAAGATGAAATTTGAAACTTAAGCTTTTTTCGGCAACGACTATGCTAAGTTCGAGAATGAGAGTGCAACGCCCATTTTTAAGGGTAGCCCCCATAAAAAAGTTACCGCTTTTTTCGAATTTTTGTATAAAAATACATAGTAATTATTTATGAATGCATTCACTCGAAATCGAGTGAAAATACTTCTACGTTTTATTCGATTTTTTGTATAAAAATTTTTATTATTTATGAATGTATTCATTTAAAATTGGGTAAAAACTTTTCTTATACCATCCAATGTCAAATTCAAGGTGACACGCCCATCTTTAGATATAGCCCCCATACAAATCTACCGCCCATTTTTTTTTATGAAAGTAGGCATTATTTTTGAATGTATTCACTCCAAAATGAGTGAAAACACTTTTATGTCATTAAAATGATAAAAAGTTGCCAAGCCAATTTTAAGGTATAGCCCCTATACAAACTAACCGCCCATTTTTCGAGGTTTTTTTATGAAAATGGGCAATATGAGTTTATTCACACCAAATTGGGTAAAAACATATCTAATATCATCCTTTTTGCACACCACCTATATTATAAGGATCGGCCCACTATAAAATATAGCCCCATAATAACTTACCTCCCATTTTTTTTATTTTTAAAGAAAATGTTTGTTTATCTGTCTTTAGCTTAAAATTTGACCATATTATTGTGTCTAAACTTTGATTATATCGGACTTTTGACTCTCACCCACTCCTTCTCCAAATGTTACCTTAGTCACTGATAAAAATTAATAAACTATTCCAAGATTCGTGTGGCGGGTATTTGAGCTTCGGTTCCGCCGTAGTTAAGGTTTTTCTTGTTTCAAATAATTTTGAAATTGCAGTTTAGCAATACCCCATTAGTTTGAGATATTAGATTTACCACCATTTTTATGCAAGGGAATAATAAAAGATTCTTCCAAACTGATGAAAATTTTGATTATGATAAAGATAGATTAAAAATAATAGTCAGAGGAACATGAAGAGAACTATCACATTGTTTAAGTATACTACTTGGAATATTATCAGAACGGGAATTAAAGAACATTTAATAGATTTAAGACAACTCAATTCATTTGGTATGCTAATACCAGCGGATGATATAAAATTATATGAAGGAATATTATAAGGATAAGACGTACTATATTTAGGTGACAAACATGTGTGATAGATTGATAAAGAGAAGCAAATAAATCTGATTGTCAGAGGATACTTTTTCACTGACAAGATAAATAAATGAAGGATATGATGATATTACTATGGATTTCAACCCAGATGTTATAATTCAGTGCCACTCGATACCAAGTCTGAATCCTGATCTTCCGGACGTCCTCCAGAACCTGAACCTTCCAACGCAGCGGCGGTCTTTCCCGCTGTCGTGGCCCTCTGATTTCGTCCACGTTTTTATCGTATACCGTTCTCGCGGGAGCTTCTTCATCCATTTGAAGCACGAGTCCAACCCAGTGCAATCGTTTATACTTAATGCGCTTGACTATATCGATGTCGTTATATAGCTGGTACAGCTCATGACTCATGCGAACGGTACTCGTTGTCCACTCTGACAGGACCAAGGATTTTACGAAGAATTTTCCTCTGAAATGTACCCAACGCCGATTTGTCAGCCTCTGACATGACCCATGTTTCTGCGCCATACAATCAGCGCCCGGGATAATCAGCGTCTTGTAGAAATAGTTTCTTTTCCCTGTCTGAAACCTCTCTTGGTGTCAATGGGGTCGGAAGGATCTTTACCGACCCTGACAACGCTTTGAGTGTTTGTCAGCGTTATCAAACAGAGGCAAACGATTTTTGCAGGGATCTTAAGTTCAGTCAATGCTTTAAAGAACTTGGATCTGATTGGCGTGTCGAAAGCGGCTTTGAAATCGACGAAAAGGTGGTGAATGCTTCTCCTTGGTCTTTTCCAGGATCTGGCTCAGCGTGAATATGGAGTCGGTGGTCGACTTCTTCGGTCTAAAACCACACTGGTATTGTCCAACAGTGCTTGCTACGACCGGTTTCAGCCTCTTGCACAGTAAACCAGATAGATTTTTGTACTCGTTTTGTATGAGACTTATACCGCGATAGATTGGAGCACACTTACGTTCCAATCGCTGGGCATGCATTTACCAGTCCATATTTTGCAAAAGGGTTGATGCATACATCGAATCACTTTTCGCCGCCGGATTTAAATAACTCTGCGGGAAGTTTGTCTGCGCCTGCCGCTTTGTTATTTTTAAGCCTTTTTATGGTTTCTAAGACTTCGTCATAGTCTGGTGGCTCCACAGGAATGCCATCATCGGTCGGGGGAATCAGATATTTATCTTCTCCGCTGGCGGCATTGTTCCCGTCCTCGCCTCCAAGTAAGGTAGAGAAGTGGTTCCTCCATAACATAAGTGACTCCTGACATCTGTCACCACATTTCCATGCGCATCTTAACAGAACGATGCTCCGGGCTTATAACCTTCGGGCAAGCGCTTGATTTTTTGATAGAATTTTCGAGCCTCATTTCTGTCGCACATCATCTCAACTTCCTCCTGCTCACGCCTTTCTTGGTCTTTCTTTTTGCGTTGAAAAGGTGTTTTTCTTCTCTCCGTTTTTCTCGATATCTCTCAACAACAGCTGGTGTTGCTCCCGATTGCAGGGTTCGCTTATAGGCACTCATCGTACCAAGTTTGCTTCCGATGTCTAGTATAACCAACAACCTCTTTGGCCGCCGTACTTAATGAGTTGGAGATATGCTTTCACTCATCGTTTATACAGTCAGATTCCGGATTGGTAATTCTAAGCAGTTGAGAGACCCTTGTTGAGAAGGCAGCGGCGGTCTGCTGCGAGTTTAGCCTACCAACATCTAGCTTTCGTTGTATGGTAGCTCGCTTGGCGTGTGCTGTACTAAGTCTTGTATGTACCTTGGCTAGAACAAGATAGTGGTCCGAGTCGATATTGGGACCTCTGTTTGCTCGTACATTAATCACACTCGATGCATTTCTGGCATCGATTAGCACGTGGGTGCGGACGCCTGGGAGGCCACCGCGTCAAGTTGCCTTGTGGATGTCGAGGTGTTGAAATCTGGTGCTACTTTTGACCATGTTGCGGCCCGCGGCAAAGTCGATTAGCCTTTCTCCATTGTTATTGGTGGTGTTATGTAGGCTGAAGTATCCGATGGTTGGTCGAAAGATTTCTTCTCTCCCAACTTGGGCGTTGAAATCACCGATGCCAATTTTGATGTCATTCTTGGGGCAGCGCTGGTAAAGTTGTTCTAACCGCTCATAGAATTCATCTTTCTTTGCATCGTCTTTATCCAATGTCGGGGCGTGTACACATATTAAGATAATGTTGAAGAACTTAGCTTTGATGCGTATCGAGGCAAGGCGCTCATCTACTGCTGTAAATTTGGAGACGAGACCACGTAGTTTTCTACTAACCGCGAAATCACATCCAAATATGCTTTGACTCTCATGGCCATTGTAGTAGATGTCGCAGGTTGCCTTTTCTAGGTGTCCGTTTCCAATCCATCGCATTTCCTGGATGGCTATAATATCAGCCTTAAATCTGTCAAGAGTGTCAAACAGTTGTTCAGTTGCACCATCCCTATTAAGGGATCGGACGTTGCACTATATCGGACTATGTTTTTCATTGACAAAATCAAAACAACTTTTAGGATCAATACGCTCATTATTTTTGACTTTTATCAAATAATTAGCATAACATTGCTATTTTAATGAATTAAAATAAGATCGAGCAACTACGTTTATATTTTTTTAAATAAATGCGACTTAATATTTTTAATCGATAAAAACTACGAGTAAACCAAGACAGTTTCCTAGTCGAAAAAGATACGGTTGAATTTTGGAAGCAGACAACAAGAAATTTTAGAACAATTGAATAGAATTCGTGTTTAATGCTTCCTCAATTTCAGTGCAATCTTCAAGAACAGACCAATCAGTGGTAGATAATAATTTGTTTAACTTTACATATTCGGCCTTCCTAAAACACTTAGCCTGCTGAACTGATTTATTAATGTCATTAGTACGGTAAGCTGTGTAAATAGGAAAGGACAGTTGCAAAGTAGGATGATAACAATCATCCGGATTTCTCATTGGGGAAATCCGTTCAATGCATATCCAAATCATTGTCAACAAAGGCAATGTCAAGAAATCGACCTGTTGTATTACAAATGTTATTATATTGTTGCAACGACAAATCAGCAAGTCTATCCAGGAACTCATGGTTCCTAGAAGGAGTTAACACCGTGGAATCAAAAACTTTAGATCAAACAGTAGTAGGTAAATTAAAATCACTCATAACTATCATATGATCTTTTCACTTAAAAGAGCAGTCAACGAACGAAAGCATATTTGCATGCTGAATATAAATACTCAATTCTGAAGGTGGTATGTAAGAACACGTTATATACAAGTTAAAATTGCAGATTAAATTTTTACAAAAATAAATTTAATGGCTGTATCTGAAATAATATTATCTCTGCCACCAAAGACGATTTTACAAAAATTAGAACACCTCTACCAATCCGATTTGTACGATATTTTCTAAAAACAGAAAAATTATCACAAAAAGAATTTGTGCTGGGTCGAGAAAACCGGGAATCAGTAGTGAATTTCGATCTTGCACAACTTTTTTTATCATTATTTGTCTTTTTTTGTTTAAACTCAATGAGATTTGAAATTATTTTCAATGCAATCTGGTTTTTCGACAAGAACTCGAATCTTTGGTGCCCACGCACCCAAATATTGATCGCTTGACTATCGGATATCAGATGAACCTGTTCATGATTACTACTAGAAGATCTGTTGAAATTCATAGTATGTATCAGTTTCTAGATCCAGAAAATGTATACTCCCTTAATCTTCTGTTAATTTGGATCCTTCCGTGTGTATGCTGATGAAATAGTGACTTCATATCTTGTAGCGAAGTCTGTATTTGGGACACAGATTTCTGTTTTTGATGGAATTTCATCTAGGGGTTTCGGATTCTTGGAATGTTTATTGAGATATATAACAATATGCATGTCACTACAGCAGTGTATAACAGTGTTTAGGGAATATTTCCATTTACCCCTATCTTCTTTTTTCAGGTTTTTCTTACCCTTGCATCACAGTTGCCATTCCAGAGAAGCTTCTTGTCTAGGATAAGCCCTACACAATATAGGTAAAGTTTGTATATTTTGTATCTTCTTGTGAACAAAACCAGTTTTGTTTTGTTTAAATTTTTTAAAAGTTTATGCCCTGGTAGATAGTGCTTAAGGTGTAGGTCGTAATATGTTTGCGGGTATTTACCACTGATGGAAATGACCACGTCATCCACATAAGAAGTAACATGCCAACACATCCTTTCAATGAGTTAAGAAGCTTGACAGTTTTCAGGTTTCGTTGAAGAGTTAAAATGAGCTGACCAATCTTTAGGTTGATTGGATAAATGACAGTTTGGAACCTTTTTGCAAGTGATGTACGTAATGCCTCTACCACAACTTCCAAAACTGACACGTTGCCACCTGTTGAGATAGCGTATATTGCTAAGATTATCGGCATTGACTGACATGTCCGGAATAGCTATCACTGATGAACCAATTAATAAAAGAGCAGGTGCCAATACTTCCCCATCATTCGGGTCATCGGGTCAAGTTAAGTTGTCGCAATACATGCGTTGCAGCAATATCACGGCGTGAGACGAACTTTCAAAACCAATATAGAAATTTGTTCGAAGATAATTCACTGACTAATTCGATGTGTGCAGCTCGAAAAGTATACGAAAATGAAAGCATATGTCTTATATGGAATCTTTCCGCGATGTTTGTACGATGACATAAATGGGCCGCAGAAGCCAATACCTACTATTAAAAATGGACGTTGTTCTCGAAGGTGGTACGCCGGAAGGTTTCCCATGATTTATTAACAAGTCGTGGCTTATAGTCAAAACAATGCACGCAGTTGCATGTAGTTTTTCTCATAAATTCTCTTGCATCATCAACCCATATTTTTTTTTTTTTGTAGTATTAATATTAAAACTTTAGATCTAACGTGTAAATTTAATCGGTGCAGGAACTTAACGTATAGTTAAATAAACCGGTGATTTCGCTGTAGAATTGCTGTAAATATAACGTCGTATCCCATGTTTGCATTTGATGGCCGCGACCCACTCGTAGAATGCATTCCTTATTACTTTCCTGCTCCATTTAATATGAAAATGGTTTTAAACATTGCATGTTAGACTTATGACGTTTGTTTTGATGTAATGTTTCAATCTCCTTTTGATATTCTGATCCTTGTAAATGTTCTAATAATTGTTCTAATAATTTTAAAAACGTCGCATCTAGTTCCGTTAATGGATTGTTCGATTCAACGGCAACTCGATTGAAGCATCGGTAAATAGGAGACGTCCTTACTGCCGAGCCCCCTCCGATTTGATTCACGTTTTGCCGACACAGGTGACTAGCCCAGGACAGCTTTTTGTATTGGATGTTCCTGACTATGTCGATGTCGGCATATAGCTCGTACAGCTCATCGTTCGTGCACATACGGATGTCATTTTCCACTCTAACTGGACCAATGATTTTTCGAAGTATCTTCCTCTCAAATACGCCCAACGCCGACTTATCCGATTCTGTCATGACCCATGCTTCTGCGCTATACATCAGGACCGGCATTATCAACGTCTTGTAGAGTTTAATTTTTGTTTCTCTGGACAGTACTTTACTTCGCATTTACTTAACGAAACCAATATAGCCACGGTTAGCAAGAGTGATTCTTCGTTTAATCTTCTGACTGATGCTGTTATCGTTGTTTACATCTGAGCCCAAATAGATGAAGTTTTCTACAGCCTTCCTGCTGCAGTTCCCTATACTCAAAGACTGTCTGTGTCGTGCACATTGTCTGCGAGTGGATTCCAAGTACTTCGTCCTGTTCTCGTGGACGACATTCTTTTTCGATGTCTGAGAATATTTCCATTTCGGTCGACATTTGCGCATTGATTCAGAATGTACTCCAACAGGAGTTTGAAAAAGTCGCACGACAACGCATCACCATGTCTAAAGCCTCTCTTGGTGTCAAAAGGGTTGGAGAGATCTTTACCGACCCTGACAACGCCTTGGGTGTTTTCCAAAATCATTATACAGAGGCGGAACATTTTTGACGGGATTTCAATATCAGTCAATGCTTTGAAAAACTTTAATCTGATTGGCGTGTCGAAAGTGTCTTTGAAGTCGATAAATAGGTTGTGTGTGTCGATTTGCTTTCTCTTTGGTTTTTTCCAGCATCTGTCGCAGCGTAAATATGGAGTTGATGGTTGACTTCTTTGGTCTAAAACCGCACTGATACTATCCAACTATACGCCCAAAGTATGGATTCAGTCTATTGCATATTATGCCCGATTGTATTTTGTATGTGATAGAGAGAAGACTTATTCCGCGATAGATTGCGCATACTGCAGGGTCTCCTTTCTTAAGGACTGGGCACAGGACATTTATGTTCCAGTCATCAGGCATACGCTCACCGTACCATATTTTGCACAAGAGTTGATGCATACATCAAATCAAATCTTCGTCAGCGGTCTTAAATTACTCTGCGGGTAATTCGTCTGCGCCTGCCGCTTTGTAATTTTTAAGACCATGTCCGACTTCTGAGACCTCGTTATAGTCTGGTGGCTCCACAGGAATCCCATCATCGGCCGGAGGACCCAGATATTCATCATCTCCACCAGCGGAATTGTTCCCTTCATCGCCCTCAAGTAGAGTAGAGAAGTAGCTCCTCTAAATCCTTAGTGATTCTTAGAAATCTGTTACCATGTTTCCTTGTTCATCCTTGCAGAACGAAGCTCCTTGCTTATAACCATAGGTCATACGTTTGATTTTTAGATAAAATCCACTGGCCTCGATTATGCTTCCCATCATCTCAATCTCCTCCTCTCTACGCCTTTTCAGTTCTCTTTTCTTTCGTCTGATCAAGCGTTTAAACCTCGAAGTCAGACATGGTACGATGAGGAATATAGAATAGAATATAGTATAGCACGACAACGAACTCTGCAGGCGGGAGCAACACGAGCAGTTGTTGAGCGATATAGGGAGGAACGGAGAGAGGAGTCTCTAACCTCTTTGGTTGCTGTAGCTAATGAGTTTGAGATACGCTTTCACTGATCCTTTATACAGTCGGAGGCCGGAGGATTCTCTCGGAGTAGATGGCAGACCTTTGTTGAGAAGGCAGCGGCAGTCTGCTGTGACTTTAAACTACCAACATCTAGCTTTCGTTGTGTGGTAGCTCACTTGGCGTGCGCTGTGCTAAGTCTAATATGTACCTTGGCTAGAACAAGGAAGTGGTCCGAGTCGATATTAGGACCTCTGTACGCTCGTACATTAAGGACGCTAGAAGAGTGCCTTGCGTCAATCACAACATGATCTATTTGGGTGCGGATACTTCGGTCGCCACTGCGTCATGTTGTCTTGTGAATCTCGAGGTGTGGTAATATGGTACTACTTATGATCATGTTTCTGCCCGCAGCAAAGTCATTTAGCATTTCTCCATGTAGGCTAAATTTACCGATGGTTGGGCGAAAGATTTCTTCTCTCCCAATTTGTGCGTTGAAATCACCCAACCACGAACCCACATCCAAATGTGTGTTGCCTCTCATGGCCACTGTAGTAGAAGTCGTGTGTTTCTAAGTTTATGCAATCGTGAACAGTCCATCGCATTTCCTGTATAACAGTAATGTCAAGAGTGGTAATAAGTTCTTCTTTTGCGCCATCCCTGTTAAGGGTTCGGACGTTCCAGGTGCACAACCGTATGTCGTGATCCTTGAATCGTTTTCGGGGGTCATCATTTTTATTTGCTCTGGAGGCCCTAGAATCCTTGCCCCTGCCACGGAATTATCCACGGGTGGATTAACACATCTGCCACCTGGAGTACTTTTGTGAATACTAGCCATCATTGCATTTTTTGTTAACCATTCCACCGACCAATCTCAAATCAAGGAAACGCTCGTTAAACGGCTCTTACATTAAGCTGAGCGTGCTGTGGTAGTATTCTTGACCACCCGTTCACCTCACGGGCATTGTTGCAATATCAATGTGTTAAAAAGGGATTCTCAAAGAGGTGAGAAATGTACCTTTCAAATTTTATCGACGTTCAATAGATGGCATTATGTGTTCAATGATTTAAACAAAAGTCCCTTTTGAATTAGAACATACCGTGTACATAAGAATTTTAAAAAAACGAATGAATCGGATACGATGTTTGTTTCCGCTTTTGCTTCGGCTCAGTATTTCGACTACATTGAGGGGTAAGAGTTTTGTAGCAGTCATCCCACACAGATAACTTGTCATATGTTAGTGCTTCATTGCTTTTCAATTTAGTTTCCGTATGAACCTTAGATAATATGATATTAATCATAAATAAGTTTATAACATCTTCCGCAGATCCAAGCGATAGTAAAAAAAACCCCGTCTGATATAATGTCAACGTCCTCTTGTAGTGACTGTACATATGGCTTGTCCATGGACGGTAAATCAAACAAACTCGATAAGTAGTCCAGAAAAATCATTATCATAATGCTCATTTAGACGATCTAATGCTGATAATTGACTCCTGTCATTTGAAACGATTGTACAACTTCTAGAGCTGAGCCAGACAAAAATCAAAACTTATCAATCGTAGTTATTTGTAAGTGATCGTTGACTAAAAGTTCAAACACACTTATAAAAAATTTGTAGCTTGCATAGTTGCCATCAAAATGTGGTAACTTGGGTTTAGGCAAACGATGGTGGCACGTATTGCCAAAATTAATAGTTCCTTTCAGCAAACATCCAAATTCGCTGGATTACTCTTATTATTTATTATTGTCATTAACTTAGCCTTTACATTAATAAAGAGTTCTTAAGATCTCCCCTGTCATTATTTGTAATGTTAAGCTGCTCTATTTGTGTTTTTGCAGAAGACAGTTTTTACATAACATATATGAATCTAATATAAGCAGTCTACATTCAAGTACTGAAACGCTTGCTGATGTGGCCTGTGCTTCTACCTTTATCTTCGCATTTTCAATGTTTGTCTTGATTGTAGTCCGTTGTTGACGAAGACAAAACAATTTAGTTTAGAATACAGGGAATTCTAAATTAGAACAACTATAATAAATCAGACTAATATTCTCCGTTAATATATGTATGCACATAAATATTTTATGTATCAAGTACCTTTCTTTAATTCAAACAATAAAATTTTACGACGGTGATCAAAGAAACACAAAGACTCTGCTGTAGTTATTTTTGGCAACAACAAATTCCAGATGCACAAAGAAGAATCGATGATAGCTGCACAGCATTGTAACGGGTGATTTTTTGAGGTTAGGATTTTCATGCATTAGTATTTGACAGATCACGCGGGATTCAGACAAGGTGTCAAAGAGAAAGATGCTCAGTATACTTTGACATTTCATCATGAATAGACTTACTAACGAGCAACGCTTGCAAATCATTGAATTTTATTACCAAAATCAGTGTTCGGTTCGAAATGCGAAAATCCGCTTTTTTATCGACAAATTTTGTTCAGCGATGAGGCTCATTTCTGGTTGAATGGCTTCGTAAATAAGCAAAATTGCCGCATTTGGAGTGAAGAGCAACCAGAAGCCGTTCAAGAACTGGCCATGCATCCCGAAAAATGCACTGTTTGGTGTGGTTTGTACGCTGGTGGAATCATTGGACCGTATTTTTTCAAAGATGCTGTTGGACGCAACGTTACGGTGAATGGCGATCGCTATCGTTCGATGCTAACAAACTTTTTGTTGCCAAAAATGGAAGAACTGAACTTGGTTGACATGTGGTTTCAACAAGATGGCGCTACATGCCACACAGCTCGCGATTCTATGGCCATTTTGAGGGAAAACTTCGGAGAACAATTCATCTTAAGAAATGGACCGGTAAGTTGGCCACCAAGATCATGCGATTTGACGCCTTTAGGCTATTTTTTGTGGGGCTACGTCAAGTCTAAGGTCTACAGAAATAAGCCAGCAACTATTCCAGCTTTGGAAGACAACATTTCCAAAGAAATTCGGGCTATTCCGGCCGAAATGCTCGAAAAAGTTGCCCAAAATTGGACTTTCCGAATGGACCACCTAAGACGCAGCCGCGGTCAACATTTACATGAAATTATCTTCAAAAAGTAAATGTCATGGACCAATCTAACGTTTCAAATAAAGAACCGATGAGATTTTGCAAATATTATGCATTTTTTTTTTTTAAAGTTCTCAAGCTCTTAAAAAATCACCCTATATAATCAGCAACAGTAAATCAGCGTAGCTTCCGTACGTAGCAGAGCCTTACCCAATCGGATATGTTAGAACAGAGTTGTACACAGAAGTACATTTAAGTTGCAGGATATTTCAATAACTTTGAATACTACATAATTTTCTTGCATGAAAAAATTAGATTTATTTGCGTGACAACGTGAATTAGTGGTTTTTTCAGATTTGAGAACGGTAAAAATCATAATCACGGAAATCGTCGCTGCAGAAATCTCAAAATTGCAAGTATTTTTTTGGCCATTCGTTTTAATCAACAATCACACCAAGCTCGCAATTTTTATTCGCCGAAAATATTTTGCTTTGTAGCTCGTATTACTATGTTCATGCAGCTTTTTCATTGAACGACGCTCAAAAGACGAAAATAGCAACAGTCAAAGACTGGTGCTGGCAAACAGCAGATCTCTCCAGTTTGTTTAATATATAAAAATTAGTTTGTTTAATTTTTATATATTAAACAAACAACAATTCTTGTCAATATATTTTAAATGA
Organism: Leucophenga varia; assembly: GCA_018903435.1. Classification (NCBI taxonomy): domain Eukaryota; kingdom Metazoa; phylum Arthropoda; class Insecta; order Diptera; family Drosophilidae; genus Leucophenga; species Leucophenga varia. The sequence continues at coordinate 27,520 of JAEIFJ010001363.1, read as the reverse complement.
TTAATAATTTTTATAAAATTAAAAATATGCGTTTCAATTTTGTTCTTTGGGAAGCGAACGTTTCCGTATCTAGTGAATCGCTCGCTTCCGAAAATCCTATTTAGAAGCTTGAAGATAGGAAGCCGAAATATTATGAACAAGAATTACCCCTTTTAAGACTTCGGCTTCCTTTCTTCTTCAAGCTTCTAAATTGGGTTTTAGGAAGTGAGCGTTTCACTAGCTACGGAAACGATCACTTTCAAAAGAACTGTTCTTTCAATGTCTCGCCTCGAATAAAAAACAATGGAGAATTTTATGTTTTTGAAACTACTTATAGGAAGAGAGCGAAGTGTAAAAAAGTACATTTTGCATGCAACAAAATTCGATTGGGTAGCGAAGATTACAATACATAAACACACATACAAGTGTTGTATGTATATCAATTACAGTAAACAGCTGTTTTTTGTTTTACTGGTTCTCCGTTTATTAAATTAATTCCAATACGTATGTATACTTGAATGCGTATGATTTTACTCACGGTTTTTATATATACATAAATGCTTCCAATTCTTACTGTAGAGTGAAGGCAGTTGGATAATCTGTGCACGGTGTGAATGTCCGAAAGATATTGTTCGACTGACGCCCCTTGAACACTAGTATAAACTTTGGTATATGTGTGATTCAGAATTAAATAGTTGAACAAAAACTGAACTTGTCACTTCTTACTGTAGAGTGAAGGCAGTTGGATAATCTGTGCACGGTGTGAATGTCCGAAAGATATTGTTCGACTGACGCCCCTTGAACACTAGTATAAACTTTGGTATATGTGTGATTCAGAATTAAATAGTTGAACAAAAACTGAACTTCTTACTGTAGAGTGAAGGCAGTTGGATAATCTGTGCACGGTGTGAATGTCCGAAAGATATTGTTCGACTGACGCCCCTTGAACACTAGTATAAACTTTGGTATATGTGTGATTCAGAATTAAATAGTTGAACAAAAACTGAACTTGTCACGGTCGCCAAATGTTTGCTGACACTACCAGCAGATAGGCCAATGTCTACGTCTGGAATGTGGTGCAGCTTCAGTGAATAAATTATTGTTTCTGCTTTGTTTTAACACTTTACCTTCTGGATGTACTATTACTGCTTCAAATCTTTATTTCTTAAAATACCAAATGTAAATGAATATAAAATTACAATAATAAATGCTTACGTTTATCTTTACATCTTCGAAAGCCCAGAGTTTAAACTACAATTTGAAAGAACATGAGAATGAAAATAACATGAATCTCAAATTATTTTTCAAATGAATGTTGACTTTAGTGACCAGGTAAATTCATGCTAGTTAGAGCTATTTTTCATCCAGATCTAGCCAAGCTGTTGGTATAGCATTGTCTCTAAATTTGTGAATGTCTAGGCAAAATTGATTCCCGCAGCACCCTCCTTAACATCCAAGATGTTTGGATCGGCATCAGTCGTTTATATCTTCAGAACTAAATTGATGAAGCAGTAATTGACGCGTCCTCCATTTACTTAACCACCTTCCAGTTGTAAACTGTTAGATGGCGGTTGAATTGTTCCATAATTTTCTGGAGTTTCATCGGGTCCGAAGGCAACCGGAATCCAGGCTCGTGATCCAGAACTGCACTTCCTTCAACTTGGCTCCAGGGTACACCTGTGCTTCCAGGCCGATCTCAATCTTATATAGATTTGCAGATCCGCCGTCGTCGCAGTCAACCACCTTCGGTCTCGTCCCATGTACATTGGTTTCGTGATATCCGTCCTTATTCTTACATACGATACTAAGGGATTCTTTTGACCATTACCATTTCAGTTAAGGGCCTGAATCAAATAATGCCTTGGGTTTTCTCCGTTTTGTTGCTGCTCCGTCCTTCCTCTATGAAGCGTTGCTTCCTATATATATATATATAATATATATATATATATATATATATATGTATATATATAACAGATTTGGTAAACTATATCACTATTATATTTATATATATGATCAAGTTAGAATCTGAACTTTATGAAACACTTTTTGAAATCAAAATCAGTTAAATTTTTTTTAAAGAACTTTTCAAAATCAAAGTTCGTATTTTTTTTATGAAAGACCTTTGCCTGATTTTTATAATTTTTTTTTCTTTAATTCAAATCAAAAACTGATTCTTTGAAAGATTTTTATAAAAAAAAAAGTCAGAGCATGATTTTTTGAAAGTCTTTGACTGATTTTAAAAAATATTGAGTTCTATAAAAATCAAAACCTGGTCAGAGTATGATTTTTATAGAAGATTTTTATTAAATAAAAATCAAATAGAAATACATTGCTAAACTTCACTATATTATATAACCACTTCTTGTAATTTTTTCAAACTTAATTTTCACTATTATTATTATTAGTTTAGTTTAGCTAAATTACAGGTTCTAGCCCTATTCTTTGTATGAATCTTATCATTTTTATAGGTTCGGTTTTCCTAACCTGCTCTAACACCTATCCATATTCTGATAGAATATGGATAGGTGTTTCTTCCATACTGCCACAGAACCTGCACTCAGGAGAGCTCGCTACACCCATTACATGTAGGTGTTTTCTAAGTCTGCAGTGACCTGTTAAGACCCCCTATCATGATCTTTAGCTGAGTTCTATCCAGCTTAACCAATGCTTTGGTAACCTTAGAGTTGAATCCCTCTATTAGCAATTTGGCCTGTCGCATGCCTTGCCTTGAACTCCAGTGTTCATCCCTGGCACGTTTTATATCATTACGTATTGTCTCATTAAGTGTATGACTTCCAATGGGACAATACGGTTCTGGATCTATGAGGGGAGTTGCCGCCCCCTTCCTGGCTAGAAGCGCGAGCAGCTCATTGCCTGGGATGTTTTTATGTCCTGGCACCCACAATAGTTGCACCTTATTATTTTGCCCTAGTACATTTAGGTTATGTTTAGTTTTTTTTTTGTAATTATAATAGTTTAGATTTTACTGTGTCTGACTGTATCGCCTTAAGGGCTGCCTGACTGTCTGACAGTATTGCTATATCACAGTTGTTATAGTTCCTGCTAATATTGATCTGCGCACAACGGACTATCGAGCATATCTCTGCCTGGAAGATGCTAGTGTATCTGCCCAGGGATTCCATAGTTTAGTTCTTGGGGCCAGCTACACCCAAATCCGGTCGGTGAGTGACCCGTCTGTATACCACTTGATAGTGTGTGGTTTTATTTCGTAAGCCTTTTCAGATGTCCAAGTCTTCTTACTTGACCATCTGATGTTGTCAATGTCAATGTTGTACCTTTTGGTTATAATGTCCATAGGCATTGACAGAAGTTGTGACCCTTCCGTCCACGTTGACAGGTGTTTCTTGCAGAAGGTAGATGTAGTTTTATCTCCATCTATCAATATGCGGATGAGCGTGCATCTCATTCTTAGGTTCACTTCTATATCTAGTGGTGTCAGGTCTAGAAGTGCTTCAAGTGCTGCTGTAGGACAGGTACGTATTGCCCCCGTGATGCCTATGCATGCTAGTCGTTGTAATGACTCAAGTTTTCTTTTAGTCGTAAGTTGGTTCGACCTATCTCCCCACGCAATCACCCCATATAGGAGTATGGGTTTGACTACCATGCTGTATAGCCATAGCATGGTACTGGGTTTGCATCCCCAGGATTTGCCTGCTAATTTGCCGCTGTACTAAAAGGTATTTCTACACCTCTCAGTACAACTGCCTTGAGTCTTGGTAGCTTGTTCTTCCTAGTGAATGGTACAACGAAGGATTTGGCCGGATTTATATTTAGTCCGACATCCCTGCACCATTCTTGGGTTATACTTAAACCCCTGTTTATTATGTCACATAGGGTTTCTTCGTATTTTCCTTTTGCAATGATTACAATGTCATCTGCACAGCCTTGACATTGTATTCCATTGTTGCTTAGTCTAGTCAGTAGGCCATCTTCCACCAGACTCCATAGCAGAGGTGACAGCACGCCCCCTGCGGACATCCTTTGACGGTTTGTACCCTAATGCTTGTGCCATTTAGGTCTGTTTCCGCCGTTCTAGTGTTTAGTAGTGAGTGTATCCAGTCGACCACCAACGGTTCGACCCCTCTTTCTACTAGGACCTTGCGTATTATATCGTGGTTCGTGTTGTCAAACGCCCCTTCGATGTCTAAGAAGGCACAAATAGTGATTTCTTTGTATTCAAATGAGTTTTCAATTACTCCAGTCAAGTTCAAAAGGGCAGTGATCTACCTGCTCTATATGCATGCTGGTCCTTATGTAGAGGTTTTCTCGTAAGGACCGTCTGTCTAATATGCCTATCTACTACCTTTTCCATTGTTTTTAATAAAAACGATGTCAGGCTGATAGGCCTAAAAGATTTGGGGAGAGTGGGGTCCTTTTTCCCTGCCTTGGGGATAAAGACCACCCTGGCCCTTCTCCACTGGGTTGGGACATTGCATGTTGCCAGGCTACTGGTCATAAGCCTTTGAATTCTAGGGATTAATTCCCTACCCCCATATTGTAGCAGAGCAGGAAAGATTCCGTCTACTCCAGGAGATTTAAAAGGGTGAAAACATTTTGAACGGGTATTAAGTATATCTCCTATTGATTATCTCGACGAGACAAATCGATTCTGCCATGTCCGTCTGTATGTTTAGTTTAATAGATAGGGGCATGAAACCTCAAATTTAAGCTTTTCTCTAGCCTAGGTCGTTTGTATGTTCAATTTAGAATGCGACGCCCACTCTAAGGTATAACTCCCATACACTATTTTCAGATTTTACTTCAAAAATTTTAATATATGAATGTGTTCACTTCTTTTTATGTCATCTGATGTCAAAGCCATCTTTAGATATAGTCCCTATACAAGCGTACCGTTTATTTTCGAATTTGAATATGAGAATAGTTATTATTTATGAATGTATCCACTCCAAGTTGGATACAAACACTTTTCATAGTCAATACTTTTTAAATGTTTATAATTTAATGTGAAGTGAATTTACACAAAATTAAAATAGCATGTTAAGAAAAATACGCCCACGAGTTATTTTATTACATCGTGAACCAGAGAATATAGCTTGAAAATCTAAAATCGTCAAACATGCACCTAATAGACTGTATTTCCAAAAGTCGACAATACCCTGATTTTCCTACTTATTAATGTATAAAATATTAATTATTATATCGGAAAATTCAGAAGATTCTATATTTGGTTTTTTTTTTTCTTTGTTTAACCTCCATGTTTATTGTCTAGGGGAATTCCCAAGTATTTTGCCGATTTTTCAATAGGTATGTTAACATTATTTATTTTTAAAGGAATAGGCACGAAAACTCTTTTGGTTGTAAAGATAACTTGTGTAGTTTTGTTTTCGTTAATTTTTATGGCCCATTTGTCAAACCATTTTTTGGTGTTATCAAGTATGTTTTGAAGCTTATTAGAGGCTACAGCTAAGTCTTTATGTGAATAAAGAAGAATTGTGTCATATGCAAAAGTTGCTATCAGAGAAGAGGGTTCTATTGGGATAGGTAAGTATTGAGTAAAAAGGACGTATAAGAGTGGTCCAAGAACGCTACCTTGAGGTATACCTGCTTTAATTGGCCTTATCGTACAGTGAGAGTCTTTTCCATAAAAGTGTCGATAAGATATGTAACGATTTAGCATGTGGTAAAAATCTAGGGGAAGTAGTTTTTTAATTTATACAATAGACCAGTGTGCCATAACTTGCCGAAGGCTTTTTCAGCATCAAGAAATATTTCCAAAACACAAACTGATGGTCAGGAATAATGTAGCTATTATCAAGGATGTGTTGAAGTCTGTTAAGAAATATTTTTTCAAAAATATAATATTGATAATATTGAAAGAAAGCTTATCGGACGGTAAGACGCTGCACTTGTGGCATCTTTACCAGGTTTTGGAATAGCTATGACCTCTGCTACCTTTAACGTCTTGGGAAAATATTTATGTCTTATTATTGCGTTAAACATATTCCGCAGATATTGTCGATAATATTTGTAACTTCCTTAGTAGTTACATATCTTATTTTGATATTTGTGAGTTGCTTGAACAAGTTTCTGGATTATTAAAACAGGCATGTGTGTCGTTTGTGAAGGCGTTTTAGTAAAAATCAGCTAGTAGTGTCGATTTATCGCGTTCTATTATAGCCCAAGTACCATCTGGTTTCTTTACTGGTGCACTAATGATTGTCAATTTTCTGAGTTTTTTAGTGGCTTTCCACAGGGAAAAATTTGTGTCTCTGGTTAGTCAGGTAGTTTTCTAATTTTTTATTTTTATTCTGATTAAGCTTTACTTTTAGATCCCTTATTGCCCGATTAAGTCTCTTTTTATCTACGGGACATCTAATAGTTTGCCAGATTTTCCTAAGTCTTCATTTATATTCTATTGTTTTCGAATTGAAGCTGGTGTATACAAGTTTTTAGTATCAATTTGAATTAAATGCGCGGTAGAGTTAATTGCCGCTTCAGCGACGGCATCATTAAAATAAATTACGGAGCTCTCTATGTCATTTGTAGATTTTGGTGAAATGTCCAAACGTAAGTACATGTTAAGGAGTTCTTTATAAGCTTGCCAATCTGTGTTGTTTGTGGCAAGCGTTTCGATGTAATCAGGTTGAACTGGTAAGTGATCTGAAGATGACTCAAAGCGTGAATTTATAGAAACGTAATTAATGTTTACTTTTTTGGTAAGACAGAAGTCAATGAGAACTAGCACTTGAAAAATCTTTGGCATTAGTGCTATGAATTGTTTCGGGGAGTGTTTTACCTCATTTGTTGGTAAGGCTATGTGTTTTGCATTAAAATCATCAGCAGCGATAAATCTTGGCTCTAAAGATTGGAAGTATGTGTTGTATTGAGCTGATGAGACATAGTGCCGAGGCGGACTGTACAGTTCTGAAATTGTTACGGGCCCCATTTTTATCTTGCACATGAAAAATAGTAGCTTGAACATAATCTATTCTAAAATGTTCAACTTCACAGTATTTAATTTTATTTTTAATTATATCCTGTGCCGCCTGGATAATTTGTATTATATAAAGTATAGCCTGTTATTTTTAGGAAATGTTTAGATGTAAAAGGTATTTCCGAAATAAGTGCCAGATCAATATTATTTTCATGAAGGAAGAGTTTTAGTTCTAGTATATGTTGCCTCAGCCCGTTAGCATTCCAGAATATAATTTGAAGTGTATCTGAGCACATATCTACGAATTTGTCTTGTATACTATATTTCGTGTAGCTGACATTTGTTGAATCAATTGCTTCATCATAAATTTTAGCTCTTTCTTGTCATTAAGTTTATATGAATTTCGGTTGGATGGTAAGGAGCTTATTTTGGTGAATTTAGTGTTAGATGGTAAAGGATTTGAAAAGGGATGTGTATTTTGTGTTTCGGATTGAACAAGCTGCAAGGGGATTGTTTGGTTAAGTTGTTGATGGAGGAGTTGGTATTTTTTGACTAAATGCCACTAGCTATTTGAGCAAAACTTATGGAGCGGGTCGCCCTAATACTAGAAATTGGAGGGGGAGAGACCCGCGCATCTTCATTTTTATTTGGTAATATTTTTTCCCGAAGACTGGCAAAGCGTTTAACTTGGTGCTTTATAGATTTCGCAGCCTTTATAGTTAGCAGAGTGATTACTATTGCATAGGGTACATTTGATCTGACCTTTGTCGAAAGTTAAAGTTCAGCTTATTTTTGTATTTTGTACCAGCGAATTTAACACTGACTGGATCTCTAGTGGTGTGCCCATATATATATATATATATATATATGTATATATATATATATATATATATCTATATGTTGCCCTACAGCCGATTGTCGTCTTTGACAGAACGTAAGATTTGGCACCAGCTGTTGTACTTCAGTTCCTGAAGATACTAGTTAGGGATACCGATCCTGCGGATGTCATGTAGGACTTGGTCCTCCCAACGCAGCGGCGGACGTCCTCTCTGCCGCACCCTTCCGATTTGATTCACGTTTAGCTTCCATAGTTTTCTTGCTGTCCATCCGACATAGGTGACCAGCCCAGGACAGCCTTTTGTTTTGGATGTTCCTGACTATGTCGATGTCTTCATATAGTGCGTACAACTCATCGTTCGTACGCATACGGATGTCATTTTTTGGTATACCCATATATCTGGAAATTCGCACACTGCGATAGTGAAGAAGATGTGTGATTTTATATACGTGTTTATTGTTGTCTTCGCTGAAGTTCAATTGAAAATAATGAAAGAGGCATTTTTGTGGTTCGTTGTTGAATACTACAAATATTTGAAACATTGTGACCTAGCTCTTGAAGTTCAGATTTTATTTATTCAATATCAGCTGAGGGATGCATATTTCGTAAAAAGACTTTAGCATAGCTTTATACGTAAAGAATTTGGTTTCTTTTTGTATCAACATATTTATGACATTTTTATAGCAATTTTTTTTAAAAAAATATCGAAAATAGGATGTAGACTTGTATTATGAACTGAAGACATGAGTTGACATGAGAACTATTTTATCGTATATAAAACAAATAGAATTGTTTTTTTTTTAATTTAAAATTTTGAAAATGTGTAGAAAGTTTCGATGAGAGCTTTGATAAAAAATGTAACTTGTAAACTGCTTAGGGCCAAGAAAAGTTTAGGTTTCGAATATCTTGAAAATTGAGCGAATGAAACGCAGATCTACAGACTGATCGACTCCTAACGTCGAGCTGATCGACAATATATATACTTTATGGAGTCTTCGATGATGTTTTTAATGCGTTCAAAACTTTCCTACAGACTGATAATGCCCGTTCACAATATGTGTGGCGGATATATAGCAAAAATATTGTTTGAGATCTACATTTTCAAAGAACTACTATCCTGAAGCATAGAATACTAGGAAAATTTGTTAAAAAGCGCATTCAAAATGGTAGAAAATTTTAAGAAATTGTTTGATTGTTTTACTGACATCGGATTGATTCGGACTTTTCAGTAGTTAGTGTTGTGCATAGCCTACTTTACCATCAGGTTAATCTAGATCTGATATAAAAGATGGTAGGGGTCCATTCATAAAGAAGTTGATAAGTTTTCATATTTAAAAGAATAAGGTTAGACATTTGTGTAAAATTTTGTATGCTATATATTTATGATTATTGTTGTTATTTTTATTTTTAGATATGGTGGTTCAGAAAGTTTTAAGTTTAAGGCAAAGTGAAGCATTTCTACTGAAATAATGTAGCATTAAGATGTGTTTACAAAGACAAATGGATCTTTTGTTTGGACCGACCTGCATTGAAGTGCAGCGGGATTTGCCTACTTCACTTCGAGACAATGTATCAGGTGCGTACGTATTCATTTTTTTTAACAAATAGCAGTTTCTCTTGCTTTAATACAAATTAGACGGGATTTAATTCTAGGTTCCATCTGTCTAAATTTCGTACACCAGTATGAATGTGATGTCGCTGCAGGGTTTTCTCCAATCTCGCCAATCTTAATAACGCTCATTTACAGAGTGTCGTTTTAATCAACAAAACATTGAACCTTTGATACAATAAAAATATATTATACAATACGATATCATAATTTGTGTTTTATTTCAAGTTAATTAAACTCAAAGTAGGTCCACATTCAGCATAAAGTGGGTGAGGTAGTAATAATGTAGCTGACCCGTAATATCTTTCAATCAATTGCGTTGTAAAGCACACATTTACGTTAAAATATTGAGGGGTTGATTTAGAGGTGTGGTCGTTATAGGGTCAGCACACTGATCGATAACTATAATCTAAATCAAAATAAGTAAAAAAAAAACCAAAAAAGGCATTACTACCCGATACGGACTCATAGACAGCCCGAATCCAAGCTCAGTATATTTATTTGCTGAAAATGATCATCGGAGGCATATCAACACTCTGACACAAAACGCACGCGATATTGATTATGTGATGTTTTTTGCTAATCTGACTAAGCTACACTTGGCCAATTTCAGTGAAGAAGCATTGTTTCGGTTCAAAAATTAGTATTTTTATTAACCCAGAACATGTATTAGTCAGATTCTAATAATATCGGCAGAAAATACTTTACACATAAACAGTCTTTTTACCAAATTTTAATTGAAATCATTCAGAAATAATATGTACTTTAATACAAAAACTCGAAGCGGTAGTTTTGTATAGAAGCTATGCCTTAAAATTGGTGCTTTTGTCAGGACTCTGCTAAATAAATGAAGCAGAATTTGCAATATAATGACTAAAATGACAAAATATGCAACTAACTAACCTTAAATATTATATTATATTATATTTGTTTTTTTCACTAGACATCATTGTCTACTCTTAGGCATAGTATATTCTTTCTTACTCTCAAATAGTATGCGCTAGGAACAATTATAAGCTACGAAAGCTTGTAACGCATTAAAGGCCACATCGTAGACCCGATAAAGTAGGTATATATATATTATTAATCAGCTCGGCAACACTATTTTGCCATGTCAGTTTTAAAGATATTGACCTAAAACTCGAAACGTTTAGAAATAACCCACATACAAAATTTCGTGTTTTTTAATGAAAACTGGCCTCTTTATGAAGCGTTTGGTAAAAACTCTTCTAATAGCAACCCAATTTTAAAAGAAGACCCATGGTTGGGGTGGGGCTACTTTTGAGTTTTTATACGAAAACTACATAATACTCGCCGATTTGTTTGCATTTGTTCATTTTATTTTTTTTTGTTTTTTCTTCTACTTGTCAACTACATATAGTATGTTCATAATAAGTATTGAGAGTGTGGTGTACGTGCGGTCTAGAATACCACCACACCAGGCAGGTAAAAGCCGTCTAAAGAGTAACTTCTCAAGGTGAGGTTGGTCCGAGGGTGGTCCACAATGTCGTATAACTAATAACCACGTGACCACTAGACTGGCCATAGCTTAAAACTTTAAAATTTAATTAAAAAAAATATTTCGCATGAAAAAATTTTTGATTTGGATAATTCCACGTCAGGGGCATGGATTCTGGTGGGGCCTAACTAATTTTAGGGCAAACCATATTACGAATATATTACGACCACCAAAACGTTATAAAAATTATATTTGCAATTGGTACGCCTCACACTGTGCGCTTGAATTGGATTTAAATACAATTTTCTCCCCTTCGAAAAATTTTAATGAGGTTTGATTCGAGGGTATTTACTGATCATAAAAATGCAAAAATAAAAATAATCGCCGGAGGTCGTCTTTTTACTTAATTCTTATGATAATTTTTGAATAAACTGGATTTAACCATACAAAAAAAAATTTTGTGTTGCGCGACAGACCAAAGAGATCATTTCATATGTATTTTTCTAAAGAGTGTCAGTTTTTTGAGATTACAACGCAAACGCTTAAAACTTTTAAATTCTGATTCGGATTCAGCGCTCCAAAATACATTAGAAATGACTACCATGGTCCACCGTACAAGACAGAAAAATATAATATGGGCCTTGGTTTTTTTTTAATTTTTGAGCAAAATTTTTAAATTTTCGCGGTTAGAACAAAAATCTGGTCCGTCGAGCACGACATAATTCTTTTTTTGTATGGCCCAACTACAATATATCCAAATATTTTAATTTTGAGTTTTTATGAATCAAACTTCATTTAAATTTTTTGAAGGTGAAAAAAGTTCGACTTTGCCGCGGGCAGGAACATGATCAATACTAAAACCAAATTCCTACATCTCCACATAGCGCAGTGATGACTTTCACATGCATGCGACACACATCACCTATTTGTCGACTTCAAGGCCGTTTTTGACATGAAAATATGATTAAAGTTCTACAAAGCACTGTCTTAGCTTGGTATTGTATTATTGACGCTAACAATACCCAAAGCATTGTCAGGGCTGGTAGTAATCACTCCGACTCTTTTGATACCATGGGAGGCTTCAGACAGGGCGATTCTTTGTCGTGCGACACCTTCAATCTTCTGATGGAATACATAATGCGCCTATGCCCACACGTTGACCTGACGGGCAATATTTTCAAAAAGTAACTATCTTGCATCACAAATGCTTATGGCATCAACATAATTGGCAAAACTCAAAGTTCAAAGACATAGAACTTGATATCCATTGGCTGACCATCAACACAGTGCATCGCCTGACCGCCCAGCGTATGATATATTAAGATAATTGCAAAGCTAAACATTGAGCCCAAAAGAGCCTTTTATCAAGATTCTGGATTACCGACCGAAACCCTTCGAACACGTTGCCGTTTTTTTAACCATCTTTTTAAAGCGCCCAATACAAAGTTTCTAAATATTTTCATATCAAAATCAATATTTTCCAAAATCTCGTCTTAGGGATCACCTTTTAAATTTAAATCTACAGCAAAAAAAAAAAAAAAAAAAAAAAAAAAAATATTTTAAATTTTTTTTTTTTTCGTTTTAGGGTCCCCTACACCAAATCAAATTAAAGCAACCCCTTGGTTACCTTTCCTTAAATTTCCAAAATTTAATTTCTAATATATGAATTTCACTTCTTTAATTTTTTTTTTTTTTTTTTTTTTTTTTTTTTCTTTTCATTAAAAATCACTTCCTTCTTCATACTACAACATCTTTTATTTTTTTTTTTTTATATAGAAAAAAAAATAAATTTAAAAAAAAAATTCTTTTTTTATAATTAATAAAAAAAAAAAATTTATAGAAATAATGATTTTAAATAATATTTTATTTATTTAATTATTTGATTTTGGGTTTTTTGTTGGTTCGGTGGGGTGGGTTTTTTTTGATCGTTTTTTATGGTTTTTTCTTAGTTTGGGCAAGTTACCCTACTTTGTTTTTTAAGTTGTTTAAGATTCCGGTGTGGCAACTTTATTAATTTTTACTATTTTTTCTTTTTTGTGGTGAAAATTTGGAGATTTTTGTTCTCTGGGTTTAAATAAAACAATACCGCCCTTCCGTTTTTTTGATGTTTTATTGTTTTCGGCTGCTGCCGTTTTTTGATGTTGATGTGTAGCTCTAACCCTAAGGTGGGGGCCGTATTTCCGGTTTTTTTTACTTTTTTATATAAAAAAAGGTTTTTTTTGGGTTATAGTTTTTTTTTTTTTTTCATAAGCCAGCCCAGTCGATGATATTTCTTTTTTTTTTTTTTTTCTTTTTTTTCCTTTGTGTAACTTCCAAGTCAGTTTTTGTAGAAATTCCCTAGCAATTGGCCGGCCCCCCCATAAGTTATTCTTCCTTAATTATTTTTTATGGAAGGAGCAAGAAAAAAACTTTGGCTGTAAAGAAAACTTTTTTGTTTTGTTTTGTTTTATTTTATTTTTTTATTATGTTTTTGGTGTTGATTATAATTGGGAGAGACTGTGTCTTGGGGTTAATGAAGGAGGGGGTTTGGGGTAATGGGAAATTTTTTAAAAAAGGAAAAGGGTTCTATGGGAATAGGTTAGTCTTGGGTAAAAAGGGGCCAAAAGATCGGTCCAAGAACACTAAAATTCTATACCTGGGCTTTATTTGGTTTTTGTGGAGTGGAAGCTTTTTTTTTTTTACATAGATGTGTCGATCAGATATGAAACTTTAGCAAGGGGGAAAAAATTGGGTGGTTTTTTTTTTTTTTTTAAACTACCACCGTATATCACTTTGCCTGTCGTGTTCTTATCCTCCATCAAAATTATAAAAAAAAAAAATTTTTTTTTTTTTTTCTTTAAAAATTTTATAAATTACCTTCTCTATTTTTTGGTTCGGTGGGTGGGTGGTGTCCCAGACCCAAAAACGAAGGGCAGGGTAAGTTATAATTTTTTTTTTTGTAGGGATGTTTTGATTTAAATATTTTTTTATAAATTAAATTTTTTTAAAAGGAGGGAAAGCAAGTGTGAGGGGCAACACTTGCCATTTTTTATTCTTTTCCAGGGTAAGAAAAAAAATATCATCTATTCCCTTTAAAGTTTTAAAAAAATATTTGTGTCTCTTTTTTTTTATAAAAAAATTCCGCCGAAAATAAAAAACAATTTTAAGAGGAAGTTCTTGACACCCTTTTCAGTTATCTGGTCATAGCCAGGTGACTTGTTAGCCTTAATATTGTCGATAATATTTGTAACTTCCTTAGTAGTTACATATCTAATTTTGATATTTTTTTTTTTTTACTGGTAATACTTTTTCACGAAGCTTGGGAAAACGTTTAACTTTAAGTGCTTTATACACTTCGCAGCCTTTATAGTTAGCAGTGTGGTTACCAATGCATAGAGCGCATTTGGTCTGACCTTTGTAGAAACTTAGAGTGCACTTTACTATGTATTGTATGGGAACCAGCGCATTTAACATAGACTGGATCTCTAGTGCAATAATTTTTGGTATACCCATACTTCTGACAATTTGCACATTGCGTAATGTGCGTTTAATGTAAGGTGGCTCGAATGAAGTTTTTGTCTGTACATGTGAAATTTTATATACATCTTTATTGTTTTCTTCGCTTTGAAGTTCAATTGAAAATAAAGGAAGAGGCACCTTTGTGGTTCGTTGTTGAATATTATAAATATGTTTAGCATTGTGATCTAGCTCTTGAAGTTCAGCATTAATTTCCTTAATATTAGCTGAAGGATACATATTTCGTGCATATTTTCGAGTCGGTGTCGACAATTCAGATGGAAAAATTTGGACAAAAGGTGTTGATTTGGCAGGCCATTTGCACCTGTGGTCTTAAAACTTGCTGATTTTTTACATAAGGTACCATAGGTGCGGATATTTACATCAAGATTGCTTGAAGAAACGTCTCATACCATTTTATAAAAAACATAATGTCCCAACTTTGTTTTCGCCAAATCTTGCATCCGCCCACTACGCTCAAGCAACACAGGCGAAAGTTACGTTAATTTTGTGCGTAAAGAGGAAAACCCAACAAATTGTCCAGAGCTACGACCCATAGAGCGATATTGGGCTATTGTTAAAAGAAATTTAAGGAAGGACGGTAGAGTTGCCGAAAACATTGACGAGATGAAGAAAAAACTGGGTAAAGGCAAGTCAGAAAGTCACCAAGGCAGGTGTGCAAAACCTAATGAAGGGCGTCAAGCAAGAAATTTGATCAAAAATAAGGACTTGACTTTTTTGAAAATATTTTTTTTTTAGTTACAATGTTTATGAATCTATATTTAATATGTAAAAAAAAAAAATACTTTTGGTTAAAAACTTTTGAAATACAAATGAAACAAAGTGTGCAGTTTCTTTTCGGTACATTCCTTATTCATATTATATTTATTTTTTTTTATTTTTTGTATGTTTTTAAAATGTTGAAACACAGTTTGACTCACATTATTGAGTTCAAAATGCTTTTTTCAGTGTAAGTTACTTTAGGATGCTATTCTACATATTACATTTAAAATTTGGAAGTAAATGGTGCTGAAAATAGTTGTCACATTAAGAGAAGATCATAAATTGAATGTTTTAGGGTTTTTATAAGGATAAAATCATTTTTTAACCAAAAAACTTAATTTTTTAAATGCCCCTATTAATGTGGGATGCCACTTTTTCACTAAGGCTGCCAAAATAAGCGAACGAATCTTATAATGCTCACCATACTGTAACGAGTCACCGGCCAGGGTATCGCCGTCGGTATCCCAGGCGGTCTGTCACAGAAATTTTTAAGTTTTCAGTGACCACGGGTGATGTTATTTTCCAGATATATGCAACTAACGGGTGATTTTTAAGAGCTTGAGAACTTTTTAAAAAAAACGCATAAAATTTGCAAAATCTCATCGGTTCTTTATTTGAAACGTTAGATTGGTCCATGACATTTACTTTTGAAGATAATTTCATTTAAATGTTGACCGCGGCTGCGTCTTAGGTGGTCCATTCGGAAAGTCCAATTTTGGGCAACTTTTTCGAGCATTTCGGCCGGAATAGCCCGAATTTCTTCGGAAATGTTGTCTTCCAAAGCTGGAATAGTTGCTGGCTTATTTCTGTAGACTTAAGACTTGACGTAGCCCCACAAAAAAATAGTCTAAAGGCGTCAAATCGCATGATCTTGGTGGCCAACTTACCGGTCCATTTCTTGAGATGAATTGTTCTCCGAAGTTTTTCCCTCAAAATGGCCATAGAATCGCGAGCTGTGTGGCATGTAGCGCCATCTTGTTGAAACCACATGTCAACCAAGTTCAGTTCTTCCATTTTTGGCAACAAAAAGTTTGTTAGCATCGAACGATAGCGATCGCCATTCACCGTAACGTTGCGTCCAACAGCATCTTTGAAAAATACGGTCCAATGATTCCACCAGCGTACAAACCACACCAAACAGTGCATTTTTCGGGATGCATGGGCAGTTCTTGAACGGCTTCTGGTTGCTCTTCACTCCAAATGCGGCAATTTTGCTTATTTACGAAGCCATTCAACCAGAAATGAGCCTCATCGCTGAACAAAATTTGTCGATAAAAAAGCGGATTTTCGCATTTCGAACCGGATTTTGGGATATTTTATTGGGACTATCATAGTCATAATTTATACTAAATTTGAACTTCCTAGAATAAAGAACAATGACGTTTTTATGCAAAAACCCAAAATTTTGGGGTACATTTGTATGAGAGGTACCCATTATAATGGGTCTAGAGAAAAACCGTTTGCAAGTGAACACTTGACAGCCTAGGAGAGTCTAAGTTTCAATTTTTAAAGAATTACCTCGTAAAGTCTCCGATATAATCGTTTTCATACGGCAGACAGCATGACGGACGGACGGATGGTCAGACAGACATAGCTAGTTCGACTCAACGCTGATCAATAATATATATACTTTATAGGGTCTATCTTGCCTCCTTCTGTCTGTTACATACATTCGCACAAATTTAATATACCCTTTAACCCTTTGGGTACAGGGTATAAAATCAGCTGATTTCAACTTTTCGCTAATATATTTTGTGTATGTATAGTAAGATCAAAAAAGTATTTTTTTTTTGTATGTTTTTAAGTTAGCAACAGCCTATTTTTGTTGCGCTGCAAACAAACAAAAAAAGGAAATAGCAAAACGCCATAAAAAAAGAAATGAAATTGTACAAACCACAGCAGATGCGAAACGGAAAAGAGCTAAAAGATCAGCCGAAACGCCCGTACAACTTATTAACACATGCCGGGTATCTGGTAGTATATATATAAATCTCTTTTACCTGACTGACTGACAGATTTCAGACGGATCGGTCTACAGGCCAAACGTCTAAAGATAGAAAAGTGAAAAATTTTGAGCGGAGGTCTAATGGGAGGCTTTGAATCCATGTCGTTGTAATGAATAGACGTAGAGACTTGAAACAGGGCGCATATGAAAGATAGTTAAAAATATTTTAGAAGTGTTTAAGCAATTTCCGAAACTTGGACCTGGGACCCTTAGGTGGACCTAAAATAGATTTTTAGAAATTTTTTTCTTTTTTTTTGGAGATTTTGGAAAACTTTGACCCGGGGCTTAATGGGGGCCTTAAAACCGGAAAGCCATGTCTTTGGATTGAAAAATGGTTAAAACATATTTAAGGCGTGTTTAAGGGATTTCTGAAACTTGGACCTGGGACCAATATGTGAACCTAAAATAGATTTTTTGATAACTTTTTTTTTTAGATTTCAGGCCGGGATTTTGGAACATTTTAACCCGGGACCAAATGGGGGGCCTTGAAACGGAAAGCCCTATCTTTGCATTAAATAGGCGAAGAGACTTGACACAGGACGCATTTGAAAGGTGGTTTAAACATTTTTTTGGCGTATTCAAGGGATTTCCAAAAATTTGAACCAGGGAGCCATAAGTAGACCCAAAAGAGATTTTTTGATCAATTTTTTTCTTTTATATTTTAGATTGTGAAAGTTTTTACCGGAGGCCTTATAGGGGCCTTGAAACAATTAAAGTCATATATTTGGAATAAATAAACGTAGAGACTTGAAACAGGGCGCAATTGAAAGATGGTTAAAAAATAGCTTAGGCATTTATAAGGGATTTTCGAAATTCGGAACTGGGACCCAAAGGCTGACCCAAAATACATTTTTTGCCCAATTTATTTCTTTTAAGATTTTTCTTTTTAGATTTTTAGGACGGGAATTTGTAAAATTTTGAACCGGGGCGTAATGGGGGCCTTCAAAACGAAAAAACCTATCTTTGAATTAAATAGACCTAGAGATTTGAAATTGGGCGTATTTGAAAGATGGTTCAGAAATATTTTAGGCATGTTCAAGGAAAGATTTTTTGACCAATTTTTGTTTGTTTTTAGATTTTCGATTACCAGTAAGATGTGATTTGGAACATTTTTGATCCGGGGCCTAATGGTGGCACAAAAATATTTTTTTGACCAATGTTTTTTTTTTCTGAGTTTTTTTTTTAGATTTCAGTTGAGCTCTAAGGCATGATCTGGAAAATTTTGACTCAGGGCTGATGATAGCCCTGCTTAACATGGCGTCCATAGTAATATATTATACGCTGGACGGACGACGTCGAACTTGGCGATACTACTCTTCTCTCGCTTCTTATTAAAATTATATTTAGTTCACAAAAAAATCAACAAAAAAACAAGGAAAAACGTTAACTTCGGTGGAACCGAAGCTGAAATACCCGTTACATGGGCGTGTCGTCTTGGTTTTGACCAAGGATGACCAAAAAAATGTTTTTACCCAATTGGGAGCGAGTACATTCATAAATAATTACTATTTAAAAAAAAAAATCGAAAAAAATCGATAAGTTTGTATGGGGGCTATACCCTAAAAATGGGCGTGGCACTCTCATTTTCGAACTTAACCTAGTCGTTGCCGAGAAAAGCTTAAGTTTAAAATTTCAGCCCAATATCTTTATATCTTCATCGAAAAGATCGCATAGCAACAAACAGACGGACAGACAAGACGGACATGGCTAGATCGATTCGTCTCATCGAGCTGATCAAGAATATATACACTTTATGGGGTCTCCGATGCCTCCTTCAATGCGTTACAAACTTTTTGACAAACTGAATATACCCGTTTACGCTATGTGTAACGGGTATAACAACAAGAAAAAACGTTAACTTCGATAGCAACGAAGCTCAAATACCCGCGACACGAAACTTTAATTAGTTCACATATGATCATTCGTTACGTAGATTATAATCTGCAAGGTGGTTGGGTGAGGACAACTCATGTTGGGGCTGAAAAGAAGACGCATATATAGTATGTGTATACAGCCATAGTCAAATGTTATTACACAACCAAATTTTTTTTTGCACATTCAACTTCCTTCCTTCTTCCTACTGTTGCTATTGATGTCAGACTATAACACGTGATGTTGTTGTAATCCTTTATCTATCCTGAATCGATCGATGTCTTATTGGAAAGGATAACGGTATATCGAACCGAGATTCAAGCGAATGAAGTAATGAGTAGCGGTCCTCAAAAGTTATTACACACATTTTTTTTGCGTCAAAAGAAATTACACAAAACTTAAACTTGAATATCTTGGTCTCTATTGAGATAGCAATGAAATCTTATAGTGTAGGTTGTAGGTCTCTTCGAGTAGAAGAAAACGGTATGCTTAGAATTTTCGGGGACCCTTAGGGTCTGGATTTAGGGTCAAAAAACAAATGTTCCCTATTTTTTCACTTAAAGAGCAATATCTCTGTAAATTACAAACCGATTTTAATTTTTTAACATGTTTTAGAAAGAAAAAAACTTTGCCCTTTTGAGGGCAATGACATTATTATGACATTTTTGATCGTACCTCTGCGTATTTTCAAGACAAACGCAATTTTTACCATTTTTTTTCAAACCATTTAAGGTTATCGTACTTTTTGTTACACTTTTTTTGTTTATGAGAAAGGTTTTCTTAAAGTACGCAGAACTACAAGTAAAATGACTGTTTAATGATAAAAATCAGACAATAATTGACCAAGATATTTAACTTTTCCTATGAACACATTTTTTTAAAATTATTCTTTCTAAGAATTCTAAGCATTTTCTTAAGAATTTAAAAACAAAAATTTTTTAAAAAAATTTGTTAGAAAACGTTTAATAATTTGGTCAATTATTGTCGGATTTTTATACACTATAAGATTTCATTGCTATCTCAATAGAGACCAAGATATTCAAGTTTAAGTTTTGTGTAATTACTTTTGACGCAAAAAAAAATGTGTGTAATAACTTTTGACGGCCGCTACTCATTACTTCATTCGCTTGAATCTCGGTTCAATATACCGTTATCTTTTCCAATAAGACATCGATCGATTCTGACATCAATAGCAACAGTAGGAAGAAGGAAGGAAGTTGAATGTGCAAAAAAAATTTGGTTGTGTAATAACATTTGACTATGGCTGTATAAAATTAAGCTCAGAATGCATATGAATCAATCGTTTTCTTGAAAAAATAAAAGGAAATGTAAGGTAGTTTGTACCGGGTCTGTAAGTTATAGTGGGCCGATCTTGTCATATCGGTAGCATATTCATAGGATGGCAGTAGTGATTTCACGCAGACTGGAATGAATATATTCATAAATAAGAACTATTTTCATACAAATTTTAAAAATGGGCGCTATGTTTGTAAAAATGGGCGTGGCATCTTGCTTTTGATATTGGATACTTTTAGAAGCGTTTGTACCCAATCTGTAGATAATGTATTCACAAATAATAACTATTTTCATACAAACAAGAAAAAACGTTAACTTCTGTGGAACCGAAGCTTTAACACCAGCCACACTAATCTTTGAATACTTTATGTGGTGACATCAGTGGCTTCAAAAAATTTGTAAATATATATTTGAAAATAGTTACCTTTTCATACAAAAGTTCGAAAATAATCTGAAAATTTGTATGGGGACTATAGCTAAAAATTTATGTGGTATCTTAGTTTTGGAATTGGATGATATAAGAAGTATTTTTACTTAACTTGGAGTAAATAAATTCATAAATAATACCTGTTTTTAGACAAAAATTTGAAAACGGGCGATGTGTTTGTATGGGGGGTACACCTAATAATGGGTGTGTCATCTGTAACGAAGTATCAATAGCTCCGGGACTCGCTTCGTGAGGTTATGCGAAAAATGAGACCACGGGTGAACGCAATGCAATTACACGGATTACCTGTACAAGTAAATTACGAGAGACACTGTGATACGGACGTGCGAAAGAGACGCACAAAACACTCCGCGTATCAAGAACCAGATGTGCGAGTGAGACGCAGCAAAAACACTATACGCACTACGAACGGACGTGCGAAAGAGACGCACGATGCACTACGCGTACCACGGACTAATGTGCTAAAGAGGCTCACGAAAAGACAACGCGTACTACGAGACGGACGTGTGAGGGACGCACGAAGCACTATGCGTACCGCGAACCGAACGTCTAAGAGACGCACGAAAACACTTCAATACTACCCGAAACTACCGAGACGACTTTTAGGTCGATGTTACCTGAGCCGCTGCTCGAGCACCATTCGCCGATTTTTACCACTGCAGCGCCTTTTATCGAAGGCTGATGCTGAGCGTCGCTGCTGAGCTGAGCTTTTCAGTTGTGCTTTCAAATCAGCCGTGACTACAGCTGATACGTAGTGTTGGCTTATAGTGTTGTAAATAGTCGTTTCCCAATACAAAAGTTCGTTATAATTTATCCGTTTATAACGTCCGTTAATATTAAATCTACTTAACAATTGTATTATTTTAACAATTCAGTAATACTTTATTCTATGCCCCTTATAGTCACCTCGAAAGAAAAATTAAATACAATACAAAGTCCTGGTTGTAACTTCGTTACATACCTTAGTTTTGAAATTGGATGTTATTAGAAGTGTTTTTATCCAATTTTGAGTGAATACATTCATAAATAATACCTATATTAAAACAAAAATTTGAGTATGGTTTTAATGTATTATTAAAACTGCTGCCGTCACCTAACAAATGTTGTTACAGAACGAAACCGATCTTGTAAATTCTTTAGTTTTCTCAGCTTTTCAATGAGACTAAAATCAAATATCCAAATCGTTCAAAATCGCAATATAAGTTTTCATTTTGAAAAAAAGGGGTGAATATATTTTTCTTTTAAATTTTTATTGTGATAAAAATGCAGCAGAAGTTTATTTTCATGACCAGCCGATTGCTGTCTGCCTTTAATACACTTCTATTTTTCTTTGGTTAACAGAAGTCAGCTGTAGCGTGCAGTTCAGTTTGTAATCTAATTTTCACTGATTTTGCAATTTTATGAATTTAATGATTAAGCTGCGAGAAGACAAGATCAAAGAAGATAAGAAAACTCTCTCCAAGTGAGTAAGTTTCTATAAACTAGTGATGTGCAAATACATATTTAGACAATTCGATATTTTATAATTAAATAATGTCTTATGATTCTAAGTTACAGTATGATATACGTAACTTAGAATCATAAATATAGGAAGAATAGCAACCTTTCGTATTGGTTGACGTAGCATGCCTTTTGAAGTCTTGATATCAACAACTCGAACTTGTCCGTCTACTCCGGCACAAGTATTTGTGATACGACCTAGTAGCCACTGTTGAGGTAATATGTTGTCGTCATGAATTAACAGTTTGTAGCTCTTCAAATGTGAGATATGTGCAGCCTATGATCTTGATGCGCAACTGCTTCATGGACTTCACAGCAGCTTCCCACAAGCTACCGAAATGTGGCGGGGAGGTATGAACCTGAAGTCAAAGCCTAAAGAACTGCAAAATGACTGTACACTGGTTAAATTCTGCTAGGTGAAGAACTGTTGCTTCAAGTCTGTAAGATGCGAAGAGGCGCCAAAAAATTTGTTGCGTTTTCGCAGTATATTCGATGTGGAATTCCTCTGCGAGCGATAAAGCACTTTAAACAGAGAATAAACGAACTAGTTGTCAAATCAGACAGAAGTTCTATATGGATTACTTTTGACGAAAAACAAACGAATACTGCAATATACGTCTTGTAAGGAACCTTACTGCGAATACGATAAGACGTGAGAAATGGTCCACATAGATCTAGGTAAGGTCAATTTTATTAAAGTCTGTCCGCTGGAAGCGAACCCATAATTTTTTGTAGTAGACAAGACTTGTAATGAAAGCAGTGAGTGCAACGTGTAACTGCTTTTCTTACAATTTCTCGAGCGTTGATTACCCATATTTGCAAGCGAAGTATAGCGATAAGTGCTTTTTGTCCAGCATGCATGTGTTTCCTATGTAAGTGTTCGACAAATTTCCAAATAAATGGATGATTCCTTGGAAGTAAAATTGGAAACTTGGCATGAAAACATAAAGGCGCTTCTACATCTTCTGTCAACAAGCATGACTGTAACCATTTGACTAGCTATTTTTGAAATTCAGGTTTGAGAACCTTATGCGATTGTAGCAGTGAAATTTTTGTTGGCAAAAGAATTTCCTTGAATTGAAAAAGCTATAAAAATAAATGATTCTTGTAGCTCTATTGTAGAATTGTTCTGTACTTTCTCAACAGTTAAAGTTTTTTGGCTTGGACAATTGTTGAAGATCCGCAACACGTAAGCTATGATCTGTAATATACGACAATACGATGATATTCGATCTAGTACTTGTTCGATTAGGTTTTTATCGGTCGAAATATTGCTACACTTTAAAACAGTTATTTTGCGTTTTTCCAGCTGTGAACGGAAAACTTATAATTCAATATAGTTTTTGGCCATGCAGACTCATGTTGATTAAGAAATGTTTGTCCGGTAAACCGTATTGTGTCCAAGAATTCATTCTCTTGAAAGCTACGAGACACAATATCCGCTGGGTTTTGCTTACCTAGGACATGGTGCCAATTTATATAAGCTGTGTTTGTCTGGATTTCCGAATTTTGGTTAGCAACAAAACAGTTGAGTTGCGAAGAATGCATTTTGAGCCAATGTATCACAAACTTTGAGTCTGTCCAAAAGAAAATTTAATAAGTGTATTTTGTAAACTTATGTTTAATTTTTCCATGACATTCTGAGAGCTTTGGAAATGTCATGGTTATCTAGTTTAAAATGAAAGTCGTTGGTATTTTTCGTTAGTTGCCACTTAGCGAGTTCCAATCTAGCCTTTGATAAAAGATTACTGACCTCTGAAGTTTTGTGCTGTAGCTCAAAAAATACTATCTGTAAGAAGGTCGACTACATACAAATCCTCATACATATCAGCGATGAAATTTAGACTGCGCACTGCCAGAAATCATGCACATGACATCACGAATGTGACAGTATTTAGTTAATATAGTTGCAAAGGCTTATTGGTTCCTGCTTTCCAAAGAATAAGTTGGTATTGTAGATCCAACCATTAAAATTTCGTTAAGAGACATCTGTGACGTTGTTTTCGCTGATACATCAAATACTACGCGCAGCTTTGTAGTCGTACTTTGGGGGTGCAATACGCAGTAATGCGGTATGACGTAATGCGGTTGAGTACAATCAAATTTTGATATATTTTGCATGTGATGAAGTTGAAAGTATTCATTTATGAATTTCCTTTAAATTTATATTATTTATTAATCGTCGTTAAATCTGGCGAGTGCTTAAATGGTAAGCGAACTTTTACACATCCTGAATCTAGTGCTCTGGTGTGTTTTTTTAAGTGGTCTTACCACGCCTTTTCCTCCTGAGAATATGCGTGTCATTTATTGACAACATTGAAATCCACGATTTCCCAAAATCGAAGTAATGCGTTGTCCAAATCGGAAGAGTATGCCATATTGCACTTAAACACATTAGATTGACAAGAGTTATCAATTTTACCGCCAATAATCCATCCGAGTTATGTGTTGAGTAGGCATGGTAGACCTGGGCCTAGTGCTATTTTACCTCCTGCTAATAAGTAAAAAACTCCTGGGTACTAATTAACAAATTGATTATGTGCGGTCTATTCAAATCAGGATCCGCCAATTCAATTCCCGTATGTATGTTCAACCGGAAGTATTAATGCATTTTTTTGGTTGACTGAGTGAAATTGATTTGGTACATCGAAATTTAGTTTCCATTCATCTGTTGGTAATCTGCGATGCCTGAAGTTTAATATGTTCGCCTCTGAAATTTTAATTGAAGCCGCATAGCAAGTTCTTCTGTGATAAAATTGATTTCAGAAACCGAATCGAGTAATGTTCGAGCTGGCCGATAGATACCGAATTTATCCTGAATGTGTACGATAGCAGTACGAATAAGAGCACGACGTGCGTGTCGTGATAACAATGAAACAGCATGGTTGGCTGAGGTATTTGGTTTTTGATTTCTTTGTGGAACTTGCTGTGGTTCCACAAACCGATGTAAAATTGTGTGATGTTACCCTTGACATACACGACAACGATATTTCGATAAACATTGACCAACATTGTGGCCCTTGCATAGACAATTTAGGCAAAGCGATGATTGTTCTTCGAACTGAAAACGCTCAGCTATACTTAAAGACGAAAATGATAGGCATGTTACTAAGTAGTGATCTAAAGCAGAAAATTTAAAGCATTTTCCGAGTAGTTAAAAATAGTTTACTACAGTCCTTGTATTTATCCCGCTTCTGTTTTTCGCCTATGCGCTTGGCATGGCTTTCCAAATATTGACAATGTCGACTAAAAGTTTTGCAGCAATCATTCTAAATTGGTAGTTCTTCAAAATCATGCGCTCAATCAAAAGCCTGCTTAGTGTCTACATCAACCTTTAATAAAATTAAATAAAATTAAATACCGTCCATAACATTTTCTTTAGAGCTTAGAGATAGAAAAGATGAGCGAAGTGCTGATACCTTTTCCAAAATTGAACGAAGCTAAAATGCATCTGCTTTTGCCATAGCTGGAATATCAAACAAACCAGATATGTGCTCGTGGAAAATAAGCACCTTTTTTTGGACTCAAGTTGTTGCAGTTTCTTCTATAACTTGAAATGAAGACACTACGCTCAGTGCTCTTGATAAGCACGTAACCAAATAATTAAATTTGTGAATATAGAGATAGATGAATCATCGTCTACTAAATGTGTAAATGCTGAGATAAAACGTTTTTACTCACTGTACGTTCCGTAAAACTTTGGAAGATAAACGACAGTTATGTCCATTTACGCATGTTGTGTTCAAAAAACTGGTCTCATCTAATTTTTTTTCGGTTTGGCTTTATTTGTAAGTTTTGAAATGACAGCTTTCGTTGCCACATAAAAATCTTCGAATTCTGTACGATGTTCATCATCTATGGTCTGCAACCTTTCGATATTGATTTGGATTTGACATATTTGCTGAAAGTATGAATCCAATATTTGAGCCCGACATTCTAACGCTGCTAAGTCACTATGACTTTTATCTGTTTCCATCCGAACTTTCACGTTGCAAATATTTCGTTTAATGGTAGCACGTTGTTGTTTCAGTGCAGCCAATTGGTGCTTTGGGTAAACTGCACTCAAATCCGTGACAGAGATATTAACTTTCGTAAAACGGGTAGTAGTAGGTAGCAAATGAAGAAATCACCTTGAAATGCGTTGCGAATATGATTGAAAGATGTCGAACAAATTGAGTGAAATATTGAGTGCTTCCAATTATGCAAACACAATGATCAACATGCAGTATTGCAGGAAATGTTTACCGTTTTCTTTCAACTGTTCTTTAAATTTATGAATCAACTGATAAAGACCAATCATAAGAGGCTGTGTTTGTAAAATCTTTCAATACTTTTAACAAAAATATAAAATATAAAAATTTGTATATACATATAAAATAAAAAAAAATAAAATATATATTAGTTCAGTGTATAACTTACCGCCAATTTAATAACTTATTACAATTTTCGCTGTGCCTGTTGTTGTCGCCATGGCGGCACCAACAGGCAATATGGAACCATCAACTCAAGCCAAACTAAAGTGGCAATTGTCGCCAGGAAGAGCTACCACGGCTAAAGAAGGCTCAAAAATGAAATAGATAAAGATGGCTGACTGTTCTCATCAACGGGTAAGGTCATCGAGTGAAAGCTCGTGGTGTTCTTTGCCAGATGAGCTAAGACGCAAAGCCGCCAGTCGCAAAAATTTGTCACTCCTGAAAAAACCAAGGCCAAAAATAGCAACAATACAAATTCTAAATTCTAAATTCTAAGGACAGTTTCTCTAAGCTTAAACACTTACTTGATACAATCGGAATGCTTTACCAGACATTCCAAGCCAAGGATGAGCGTGCATACAGGATTGTTTTAAAAGGACTACATCACTCCACCGATTTGAATGACATCAAGAAGGATTTGGCTGAACACGGACATGCTGTACGAAGCCGCGAGATTAAAAAACGCCATTAATCGATTCAACAAAAAGCCGATGTCCATATTTTCGTCAATCTGGAATCGGCCAGCAACAACAAGGAGGTTTGCTTCATACAAGGGCTATATAGTTTATAAGAAAGCGAATGAGCTGCATTCACCCAAGCCAAGAACCACTTCGGTTTCTCAAGGAATAAGAACCTCCGGCCTCTTAGCGCCCTCAGCAAATCATGGCATTAGCTTTGCCAGCGTAGTGCGAGAAGGTCACTCTGATTGTCCAGGGCATCAAACCACGCAGCAACCAACAGCATTTCCCCCAGTTATAAATCAACTATATCCAAGACTGGACCGTCTGGAAACCATGATTCCTATGATTAATTTTGTACATCTGTCTACAACAACATTTAGTACATAT